>LGSN01000173.1:0-51825 GCA_001314375.1 Phytophthora podocarpi | reverse complement strand
GCTGGCGGTTTCCAGGACCTGGTTATGTGGGACCAGATGACGGACCTGGCACGCAGAGCTTTGAATGACACGAAATTCGGCAAAGCTAATACGCCGATGAACGACTGGAACTTCCGCGGGAAGATTGAAGAGTCCTGGCCGTTCAAAAAGTAAAGCAGCCACATCTTGCTGGACTGTCAATGCCTCTGAGGCACGCGACCCAGTATGTAGGTAGCCAGCCACCTTTACATCGACACACTCAAACTTTTGGCTAAAGTTAACAAAAAGAAACTATTGTCTGAGTGACAGTTAATGGACAATCGTGGTGTAACTAGAGTATATTGCTGTGGGGCTGAAAACCCAATGGACATACTAGTTCGTAGGTCGTTTTCGAATTGTATGAGCGCTGGAAACATTCGTTTTTGTTTATTTAATTTCTGCTGGAGACGTCGTCAAAAAGTACGAACCGCAAGTTAGCCACACCATTATTATTTGCTTTACTTCAATTTTGTCTAAAAGATCTTAACTCGCTGCTTTATTCTCTAATTCAATCATAATCTCTATTCCCCAATTTGGTTATCCGTTGGCTCCAGATCCTACCAGTAGGATCAACTTTAAAATTAGATTGCTCGAGGTAGGCATCGTTTACTGATCCAAAACTTGGCACAACGGTTGCTGAAGCATCATAGATGCAGGAACTTAGTTTTGAGGCGGGATTCGCTTTCTAACATTACCAAGTTTCGTGGCGGATGTCGGGTGCACGGTAAAACTAATCAGCATATAGTCTAGGTCGGTGCCATCCAAATTATTCCCACATACTCTAGGAGCACAAGTATGACGTGCTTTAGACGACTGGGCTAGTTAAAACAGCAGCAGACGAGGGGCTGTTGCGCTTGATTCGAGCTCATATCAGTCTAAACTCACACTTCTCGGCGCCTTCAAAATGTCCAGTCCATGCAATTCAAGGTGACCTATTCATGTATGACATATGCTTTGCGATACAAATTCCTATATAAATCTATATCGCTCGATCCTATGCATAGGAAATGCGTGTGGCTACCAGTAGGATTTTGACCTGGGGGATAGAGATCAAGTCTTTGTTTCATCCTAAATCAACTAACTCTGTTTCCTCGTCGTGTTGGATCAGACTGTCGCTTTATCTTCGTATTGTTGGACAGATCGTTGAATTGACGCCTTTCCTTCCACCATTCAACGATTTCTACTGTATATCAAGTCCAAAACCACATTTCATGAGCCGATCGTAGCTTTAGCATTTTATTTGAGGATTATTAGGAGGATTTGAAGTTGAATTAGCGGCGTTATTGACAGGACAGGATGCGTGAAAAGCCAAATAATAAAAGAGCAACATCTGGCGGACATGTTAAACTCTTGAGATTATATTGTGTATAACACGAGTCCGCCTGCAAAAACATATATTACCATTTCCATCCTTCAAAATAGTGATACGGTTTGGGTCCATTTTTGTGAATTATTTTTTTACCAGGCTGAATGGTTTATTTTCAAGCCACAGTGCACCAAGTAGGTTTATCTTAAATAAGATTTCCCACGTATTTTCATGTTTCTGTCGTAAATCGTTACCCTACATAGTGTACGCCCTAACCCTGACGACTTAGAGGGGGTCAAAAGAAGCCCCCTCAGATATACTCAAAACTTGCTTCTACTGTAGTACTACTACAGTTCATGTTCTACCAGTCACCAGCCTCCTATCGAAAGTGATTAAGCAAAAAAAGAAAAACTTTTACGGACTCGTCAGCCTCTCAGATGTTGGACCAAGCTGATGTCGTCCGGGGGAGTTAAAGCGTACGAATAACAGCTGTTATTATACATGTAAGCTTAGTGCAAAAAGTCTGCAAAGCTGTTTTAACGAGTACCGTGATTGTCACTAGGTTGAGTCGAGTTCCGCGCGCACTTCCGATTCCACACGCACGATGGTAGATGGACAACATACGAGTAGAATATACTGCGAATAGCTCCCAGCGTCCACCTCCATGCCGTCGTCCTTTACATCCTTCGTCTTAATTCGTTGCGTCTGTGGCTCGCGTGTGACCAAATTGCACCACAACCTTTGTATTTTAAAACCCTTAATAAGCAGATGCAAATCCCGATATCCGAAGTGGGAGCGCTTTCTGTACAGTACTCGACAGCAGTCAGCGCGAAAGAAATTTATTCAGGCGGCCGCGCTATGCGCGTCTCGAGCGTTCCGAGCCACATAATGTGGCAGCTGCGCGCTTGATTCAATTGTCCCCCGCCGGTATCTACCGGTTCCGTATGCGGTATTTACAGTAGACGCGGCAGCGGCGCTGCCAGACGGCAACCACAACCGCTTGGCCTTCGGCGTCTAGGAGTAATCGCGCGGAGTTTCCAACGCTCAGCGCCATCTGCCTGATTCTATGTCCAACGGCGGCGCCGATACACGCGCGCCAGAAATGATAGATACTGTAGACTGCTGCGTTCTGCTGCTAGGCGGACCGACTGTTTTCGCTGCACCCGCACCAATATTTGGCCGAGGAAACCGCAACTGCCTCAGACGCCACGCTGCACGCAGCCACCGCTTCGATTGCGGTCAGGCCGGGAACCCCTCCATGCTTCAATAAATAGCGTTTGCCGAGTGTATATCGTTTTTATACACTGTCGTGCTCTTTGTCTCCTATTGTCCTGATGCCTACAATTTCACTCATGGGGGCCGCAAAAATATACTACTTAATTCAGGCGCTGGCGTTTGATCTCCAGCAGCGCGTCCGAGTCGTCAGCCTTCCACTGCTGCGTGGAGCTCCACGATCCCGTTGGCGCCTGTGAGTTGGCGTTGGAGGGGGTCGACTCGGCCATCTCCACGTTCTCGCGGTCCTCGTTCGCCTCGCTGGGCGCCAGCAGTTGCTTCTTGTCCTCCGATTTCTTCTTGGAGAACACGAAGCGGCGGAGCACTTCCATGCCGGCCTCGTCGGTCTTGGGCTCGTTGCGGCGTTTGCCGTTGCCAGGGCCCTTGAGCACGGCGCCAGGCAGAGAGCTCATCTCCTCGGCAAGCTCCCAGATCGCATCGTCCTCGGGCATGTTTCGGAGCAGCTTGGCGAAGTAGCCGTACGCGTGGGTGCGCACCTGAACAGCCGTCTTGGTCTTGACGAACGTCTGGATTTTCTTCCACTTGCGACCGTAACGGTTCAGACCTTCCATGAAGCGGGCGTGTTCGTCCTCCGTCCAGCGTTCACGCCGCTTGTTGGTCTCGCTCGTCTGGCTCACCGGCGACGCTGCGTCCATGGGACTCTGCAGCTCGTCGCCCATGCCGCACGACGTGTCCACGCGGGGCGGGGCGTACGCCGTGTAGCTGACTTCCATAGGCTGCATCGGCTGTTGCTGCTGATACACGGGGGCCATCATCCGCTCCGACTGCTGCTGCATCTGCATCTGCATCTGCATATCGTCCTCCATGGGCGCCTCCATGGCGGGAGCGGGGGCCTCCGTGGGCTCGCTCGACCGACCCATGAGGTGCAAGAGGTTGGTTCGCGCCAGGATATCGGCGAAACTGGGCAGGCGACGCAAAGCCGGAGCGGGAGCTTGTACGGGAGCAGGGGGCGTCAGCGTCAGCGTCGGAGCGTGCGGCTGCGGCGCGGCGCGACTCCGGAAGCTGCCGGACAGCAGGTTGGACACACTCATGCGCGGCGCAGGCTGCTCCTGCGGCATCTTCCAGGCTGGCGCGGACTGCTGCGTGAGCGCGAAGGGAGGCACCTGCAACCGAGGCAGCTCCTGGAAGCGCACAGGGTGCTGCGGCGGCGCCTGCATGTGCATCTGCGGCTGGTAGACCGGGTAGCTGTCGTTCACGGCGCTGCCGGGCGCGTTGGCCATCTGCTTGTGCGCCATCTCCGAGTACTCCGACATGCTGCTGTGTGGGTGTAGGATACTGATTCGGGAGGTTCAACTAACTGATAACACACACACGCAGACCACACGCCGACCAGTGAATGCTTGCGATCTTTGCGGCGAATTGCAGAATAAAGCGAGCAGAGGGAGAAAGTGGTTGTGCGATCGGGTTGCAGCTTGGGCGACAAGAGTTGCGCACAAAGGGGGGCCCCTCTCGCTTCGTGCCCTAGCCCCAGCCTAAGGTTTTACAGTACACAGAGCGTCAGCCGTTTCTGACTGGCGGTTTGTATGCGTGCAGAAAACTTACGCCGAAAACGGTGGGCGCCTTGATGCTGGCGTCGGAGACACCGCCCAGATGGTGGTGCTGAGCTTATAATACATGTACGAGCTGAGCTGAGCAGCACACGCGCAGATGGGTCTCTCGCATCACCCGCAGACGCCCGCTGCAGCAGAGAGAGCGTTTGAAGTCCCGCTGTAACGTACACATCCAAAATGTATGTGTGTTTTTGAGTGCATACAATCCAGTACTGAAATCGAATTTGAGGCACGGGCTAGGGGAATCTCCGATGGCAGACGGGCCGACTGTGGAACACATCTTTCAGCCTCGGTCGCGAGCATTGATGATCCAGGCATACTTTGACCGGCACATTTTTCACTGCTCGCTCGCCGGACTGGTGCCTCGAAACGGACGCCTAAGCTCGAGGCGCTGCAGGCAGGTTTGGTACTCGCTCCGCTGCGTGCTTGGCACAGTTTCGGCTTGTGAGGGCGCAGGTTTCTTGCGTCGCCTCAGAGCGTGCCCCAAAGCGAGGATTTCGTTTTCGCCGGGGTATTACGCCGTCGCCAACACTCGGCTTCATGGCGATGTGTCCCAACAACATCCGGAGGGCTGAGAAAATTAGGACTCGAGCGCGGCATGACTCGGAAGGTTCCGGCCCCAAGCGGGTCGTTACAGCGCGAAGCCCATTCAGACGGTGCGCGGGTTGCGCGTTGGCCTTTCGGTTTTAGAGAGAGCGGCGGCGGCGTGCGCGCGAGCGCGGCATCTCAAGTCGGCCGGCGTTGGCTCGCCGTAATCCCGGCACTTGCGTCGAGCAGGTCGTCGATCCCGACATCGATCTGAGCCCAGCTGCGCGATTTGTGAAGCGACTTCAGAACACGCAGCGACTCTCGAGTCGAGGTGGTGGACCAACGACTTTAACGACTTTGACGGGGTTTGGAGTGCCTGCTTGGCTGGTTTTTGCCACAATATCCACTTTGAACGGTATGATACCGGTATTTATCTCGAGATACGGTTCAACAGTGGCACGATTGCATCCACCAGCAACCGATGGAATCAATTTGCGCTTGGTTTTGGTGTGTCCTGCGCTGCAGGAAGTCCGACTTGTGCACTGCTACATCCCCCAATGAGACGACCGCTTTAGCCGAGAAGTCTTCGCGCTGCCAGAGCCGTGGCGACGTCTATGCTCTGCCCGAACGCGCACACATACTGGTACGGAACATGTACACCAGATTAATACATGTACAGTACTACAAGCTCATACCGGTATGTAGATGTACTCTAGACTCGGTTCTACACTCGCACACTGACAAAACGAGCCCCTCTATACCTGATTGAACTTTGGTCTGATCTCCTCTGCTGCTTCGGCTCCATTATCAGCGACAGCACCGCCAGAGCACAGCCGCAGTCAGTCAGCTCGATTGACGCGAAGAGCTGCTGGTAGCGCCGCCATAACCGCACTGCTGCTCTGGCGGCAACGTACAATTTGCCGACAGCTGGCGTCGGACATCAGAGCTGTGCCGTTCGTCTCACGCCAAAACAGCGATCCTCTCTCTTTGAGCGATTGGAAGCAGCGGCGAGCGAGCGAGCTAAACAAATCTCGCAGGCACCTCGCTGTCACGACATCGCCGCGGTACCTCAAAGCAGAGACACGAAGCCGAGACGGAGCAGGAGATGTCAACTCCGGGCTTGCCACTGCTTGCTCACCGTCTTCAACAGCGATCTACACTTGGTGCAAATCACCGCGTGTCTCGATCTCGGCACTCGGAGTTTCCGTGGCCGGCTGCACTCAGTGCAGTGCACTGAGCGCGCATGTAGGGGTATCGGATCAAGCCGTCTGACGTTCGGTTCGCGGTTCGCGGTTCGGCGCTCGACGCACGTGGATGGATGGTCATTGCCCACGCATCTTGTGGGAATACACTGCCGGTCACCACCACTGGCTGAGAACGTTCGCTAACAGCGATTGCCGACACTGCACTCATCGCGCGGGATCATCATGGCTGCAACAGCGCTGCCAGCGACGACAACAACAACAACAACAACGGCATGCCGTCCTTCGCCCGTCTGTCCCGCGGTACTTGGACTCCAAGTTGGAGTACAGTACCGTACACATTGTACGCGACACCCGCACTTGAGGTCGTGAAGACCGCAAGCGCTTTTCCCGCGGTGGTGTTGCCGTTCAAATTTTCACGAGCCAAGCGAGCGGGCTATTAGCCTCAAAAGAGAGCTCATTGCAATCTGTACATGTAACATTTACTGAAGGCGTCATTGATTTCCAGTTCTACTTTCACCGTAATTTCACATTAGCTTCAGGATATTGTATACAGCTATAGACAATCCCCTCGGTAGGCATAGCGTCGGGAACCCACTTTTATTCCTGTCTAAGGGGGTCCCTATCGCGGGGTGTACCAATTACGTGGAACCGAGAAGTGTACCATATAATTGGCACTCGATGCAACCATTCGCGCTGTTCGAGATCGCTCACAACAACCAATCGTGCTATCCGTTGGCTGAGCTTGTAGCTGGTCAGTCAGTGAGTGAGTTTGCAACAGTTGCAGCTGGTGGTGAAGTTGGTGTTGGATCCGGCCTAGCAAGATGCAGAAGACGACTACGAGGAAGAGTTTGCTCCTGAAGAGACCAAGTAGCATCTCAAGTGGATTGGTAAGCTACTCAGTCGGGCGGATGCTACGTGAGTGTCGGACCAGTCAGTGAGTGGACTACGAGTGATGCAACGCACGCTTCGAGGAGAATTAGCCATGCAACAAGGACGCAAGCAGCAGATGCCTTTGCTCGGACGCCCTGTACAGTTGTGACTTTCCCAAAGTTAATCACCTCAGAATAGAAATATTCGCCGATTTCGTATTTCTTTTTACAATTGAGAGGTGAGAGGGAATTTTTACGTGAGCTTGTATACTGCTGGTCATTGGGAACCGCTTTTATATTCCTGTTGAGCGGGTATGACACTTCTGGGGATTACTTCCGAGGGGATTGTCTGTATAAAACATGTACACTGTGCCGTGAGGCAAAATACTTTAACGATACATGTATGCGCATTCGAAAGCTTTTACTTTGAAGTATTTTTTTTCTAAATTCATGTACGTACCAGTACATGTACAGTCGGGTAGTCTAAAAGGGTGAAAAAATGACTATTAGTGTAGAAACCGGAAGACCCTGATTTAGTGCCTCAATAGTGACGTAGTTCCAGGATGATAACTTACCTCAGTATACTGCCAATAATAGACTTGACACGCCTAGCCCTTGCGAGCATCATCTTCCCGATCAGTCCGCTGATTGGCAGATCAACATGCGAGAGGGATTGGAGACGAGTAGAAACGGGCCGTTGACGCAAAAATATGAGCGTTTCGACCAATCATCTGGCTCGAAATACCCCTACCCTACCTGTTCCTTATTTTTCAAACTCGGTATCCGCCGCGCAGGCCTACCGTTCGCTGTCTCCAAAGCAGCTTCGATACTCGATACGAAGAACTCCTCGCACGTACATCGCCGCGGTGAGCTTCCCCTTCGTTCTGGGCTCTCTTGACCGCGATCCGCATTTACCCCACGCTCCGCGATGACCACTGTGGTGCTTTCTCCACCGTCTGGTCCTGCCAGCTCACCTGGCACGGTCCCCAGCAGCAGCAAGAGTGTGCTGATGAGTGTAGCGGTCGACACGGCGAAGGAGGCGCCAACGACAGACTCCGAGAGCCCTACAAGCACTGCGATCGATCTGGGACTCGGACAAGGGGAAGATGTGGACGTGGACGTGGACGTGGAGGAGGAAGAGCAGGATAACAACGACGACGAGAACGTCGAGGGGAGAGCCAACGGGGTCTCGATCGAGAGCGCTTCTGCTGCACAGGAGCAGCGGCCCAATAAGAAGCGGCGCCGCGTGTCTTTCGAGTGTGCAGACATCGTAGAGTTTGAGCCCACGGTCTACACTACGAGCGTCACATCGGGCGGCGTGCCCGTGGGCTTGTCACTAAACGAGCGATCGCGGTCTCGACGGCGACTGGACTCATTTGAGATGGAGCGAGCGAACGAGTACGTAGTAGACACTACAACAGACAGAAGATTGGTGTGTGGATGAGTAGGAAGGATCCTGTGCTGACGTTGAGTGATGATATCGCTTTCGGTTTGTTTCCAGGCGCGTGGGGCGGCAAAGCTACATGGAGGAGGGCTATTTGGACCCACAGGAGCGTGAAATCATCCTGAATAACGCAGGCTGTGAGGAGCCCGTGATAGCCTCGGTGGAGGCCGAGGTGAACGCTATTATCCAGCACCGACGCGAGTCGAATGAGGTTGACTTTGACTTTATGTACGGCGTCGGTGAGATGCAGGAAGACGAGGAGGAAGTCGAAGAGGAGGAGGAAGAGGTGGAGACGTCGAACGTATTGCCCTACGAACAGGATGGCGTTGGAGAAGAAGTACAGGAAGAAAGTGAGGAGGAGCAGGAAAACAGCGCGGAAGAAGACGTTGCGACGAGCGACGAGATCTCTGTCGAGCAGGAGGGGAAGCCAGCGTCATCGGAGACCACGGTACATCTTTGCAGCAACGATGAGCCGGAAGCTGCATCGATTTAGAGAGTGCAAGAGCACGTCCTCGCCTGCAGAGCAGGATGGAATCGTCCATTGATTTGTCCCCTGCTGCTGCTACGCGTGTGTATCCGGTATCCTACTCCTCCTCCTCGTCATCGTAGTCGGTTGGGTTTTGTCCATTTGTATTTCTTTTTATTGGCTGTCGCTCGCTTCGACTGGCCGCAGTCACGGTATATCCCCACACATATACAGACGCCATCATTGTCTCCTCTGCTGTCTTGCTGTCTTGCCTTCTTGCAATGTTCATGTAACGCGTTGAAGCACATGACTACAGCTTGAAGCGAAGGCTATAGCTATTCAACTTTTTGCAGCTTGGCTGTTGGTCTTAAATCCCACAATCTCAATTTCACCCAATCATCGATCGCCAGCTTGTCCGATCTTTCCTCGTTGGTTGACAAGATGTCACACAAGCTCAAGCATAGAGCTGCCAATAGCAGGAAGTAGTAAGAACCTTCCACACAGACTCGCAATGGCTGCATCAAGCGAAGCGCCCCGGAAGCTCCGACGCGCCACCTGTACGTTGATGACTTTCTCATTGAAGCTGTGTAGCTTCTGCTAATATACTCTGACAACTATTAATACAGATGTGAAGGTCCAGGACTTGACGCCGGGCTCGCAAGGTCATAACCTGGTGCTGCAAGTGATTTCCATTGCGCCAACGGTGGAGAAGAAGCGCTATGACGGCAGCACCTCGCGGATCGCCGAGGCCGTGCTGGCTGACGAGACAGGATGCGTCACTTTCACTGCACGGAATGGTGCGTCCTCTAGTCGAGTTGATCAGTGACATATAGCGGCTACTGTGCTCATGGGTGCGTTGTCCATTGTGGCTTGCAGACCAGATTGACGTGCTGAAGGAAGGACTCATGCTGGTGGTGCGCAACAGCAACGCCGACATCTTCAACGGCTTCATGCGGCTTAATGTGACGCAATGGGGCAAGCTCTCGCTGCATCCAGACGGCGTGGCATCTACGCCGCCGCCGCCGCCTAGTATCAATACGAACAACAACATCTCCGCCGTTGAGTATGAGCTGGTGACGGTCGATGACGCAGACGAGTGAGAGACTTGAGTGCGACGGCACCTCGCAGAAATAGGGTCAGTGTAGTTGCGTACGTCGACGTTAAGCTCGAGCACACAGAGCTGTTCCATATACCAAGCTGATCAGCACCAATTTTCTCGACGCAACTGGCAGTGTCGCGCATTCCCACCCTGTTTTGGCACCGTCAACTACTCGATGTGGCCCACCTCACATACTGTATCTAAATCTCTAAATCTCATCCCTTTTCCACCGCATATAAGAAATTGTATTCATGAAAACATGTGGGAAGGG
The DNA here is from genome assembly GCA_001314375.1 of Phytophthora podocarpi. Lineage (NCBI taxonomy): Eukaryota > Oomycota > Peronosporomycetes > Peronosporales > Peronosporaceae > Phytophthora > Phytophthora podocarpi. The sequence continues at coordinate 41,776 of LGSN01000173.1, read as the reverse complement.
CACTACGTGTACATAACCCTCTGTGCAATAATTCGCTTTGACACTCGCCCAGCAGCCAACGGTTGGTTGGCGTTCTCTTGTTTTGTATGGACGCCTTTGTTCGGCTCATTTCCTGAAAGCAATTGCCCACGAGAGAATTCCTAATCTGTAGCCATGGGTGTCCGTACCAAGACCGTGAAGGGCTCTGCCGTTAAGATCATCGAGAAGTACTACTCGCGCCTCACCCTTGACTTCGACACGAACAAGCGTGTGTGCGATGAGGTCGCCATCATCCCGTCGAAGCGCATGCGCAACAAGATCGCCGGTTACATCACGCACCTCATGAAGCGCATCCAGCACGGCCAGGTGCGCGGCATCTCGCTCAAGCTGCAGGAGGAGGAGCGCGAGCGCCGTCTGGACTTCGTCCCGGAGGTCTCGGCCATCGACACGGAGAACATCGAGATCGACAACGACACCAAAGACCTGCTGGCCCACCTGGACCTCAAGCTGGCCGGCGTGCTCGTGCCCCAGGTATGATGAGCTCTTTTGATTTCATCTATCTATCTATGGAGAGACAATGCTGGAGCCGATGATGACCATATGCGTGTGGTCGGAGCGGTGGACCCATTGCAGCCGGCAGTTGACACGGCTCTTGCTTGAACTGCGTTGACTGCGTCTGGTGCTAGTGCAAAGAGGAGATCTGTCTGAGGAGCAGAGAACTACCTACCATCTGCCGTCTATCACACGCGTAGTGCACAGTAGTGCACAGCAATGGTCGCCCTGTCATCGGCTCCCTCAGCGTCGCTCCATCTTATGGACGATTCTGAGGTTGAGCGCTTTGCTAACTTAACTCTTTTTTGTCTATCTGCAGCCTAAGGGCCGTGAGCAGCACCACCACCACCGCAACTAAGCGTCTTTCATCTGAAAGCCTTGGTTGCTGCTATGTGCAGGCTGTAGTAGGAGGATTGCGTCGACTCTTGACTAGTCTTGAGACGAATGCAGTTTTGCTATCTCGATAATCCCATGGGACAATTCTTTCTTGAACACTTGGCTACTTTCATCTTGTTTAGTTCATATATTCTCCACTTTGTAACGTGGTTCTTGGGTGGTTAGAATTCTGTAGACTGCTTCATGATCATGAAGAACTCGTCCATGTCGATCTCTCCGTCTTGGTTCTGGTCGAACTCATCGATCATAGCCTGCAGGTTGGCAGCAATAGTCAGGGAGGCTTCTATGCTCTATCTACACTAAATCTGAAGCAGTTTACACACCTGCAACTCGTCGTCGCCAAGGTTCTCACCCAGCTCCTTCGCCACTCTACGCATTTTCTGTTCAAAGCAATGTACAGTACATACCCGTGCCCAATGCAATAGTAACTCGATTCAGCTTCACATATCTCCAAATTATCAACAACAGCGACGGAATCAATCGGACCCGTAGTGTGATCGTTCCGGTCCCGTCTTCATCAAAAAGCTCGAACGCCTAGAGTAAGTGTGAAAATGCCCCGTCAGTCCGAGTCCAACTCTGCGTCTGTGTCCGAGTTCGTAGGCTCATGTGGCGAGCGGCCCACGCGTCCTACCCGCGCGATCTCTTCGTCCGGATCCCGAGCCAGCACCTTCCGTCGCACTGTCAACAGCCACACAACTCGTTAGCACTGCATCTTGCACTAGCCTTCTCCTCCTCCTCCAGCCTCTTACTGATCTCCATGTAGTCGTTGAAGTCCACGCGGCCGCTGCGCTGCACGTCCACGTCCTCCACGAGCTCCAGCACCTCTCGCTTGGTCACCTGGAAGCCCAGCGCCCGCATCAGAACCTTGAGCTCGTGGTAGTCGATGGAGCCCACTTTGTCCGTGTCGAAGAGCTCGAAGGCCTCTTTGAGTTCCTTCTTCTGTTCCTCCGGCAGCTCCTGCTTGGTGCGCCGGCCTGTCCGCGCTGTGCGCGCACTGCCGGTTGTTCTGGACGTTCGACTCAGCGGATACAAAGGCACAGCGCCGTCTCCGCGCTCCTGGCGGCTGCGCTGCACGCGTGCAGAGCTCATAGCAGTTAGTGACGCTTCGCAATACTGAGAGAAGATGACAGTTATTGGCGCCTTCTGATGCGTTGATTGGATAAAAAGAGACTCTTCAACTGCGTCGTGGATTGGTAGATAAGCAGATATATCTGTTGAACTCTTCGCGCCATTATATTATCAACTGCCAATTGCGCAATGGAGGCGGCGACCTTCTCCACTGGCGTGTCGATCCAGTATCCTCACGGCCGATCGACTGCGAGTTCCTCGTCTTATCATGGAAGCAGTCGAATTGAGTACCCATTCCCGTTTCCAGCGAGCTCCAAGACGTCTTCGGAGCGTCAATACAGATCCGACACCGAAGCGTACAGCGTGTGCCAAGAGCTGACCTACCATTTCGCCTGCGAGACGACGCGCCGGTCAGTGCAGGAATTGCTGCGCAAGAACAACGACACGAGTTACAGTCATGTGTTGAGGTTCTTCAAGAAATACTGCGCGAGAGATGCGTCGAAAGCAGCAGCAGCTAATGACTCGACAACGCCGGCAGCTTCACCATCAGGACGGCGCGACCCCAATGCTCCGGTGTTATTTCCAGAGTTCCACGCGTTCCCGACAGCTGCAGTGATCGCTGGAACGGACGCGACGTCGAGTGACTTGTGGGTGGAGCCGCTGACGCAGAAACTACGACGGGCGTTCCCTCTCTGTGTGCTGGTGCAGCGTGATGTGTCAACTGCTCGACGGTTTATAGAGTGGTTGGCTGCGAGGATGGCGAAGATGTGTGCAGCGAAGCAGAAGGAGGAGCAGTGGCTGGAAGGATTGGTTGATAATTTCGATCTGCTGCCGTTGGATCAGCCACCGGTTGCTGTGGGGACTGTCCGTCGATGCGTGACACGACACCAGCGAGCGAAGGCTCATGCAGATGCCGGTATCGCCGCTGGGGTGGGGAATCATGAACAGCGGAGGGAGAAAGACGAACAGAGTGATGCTAGCTTCTTTGACTCGAGTTCCGGGTCAGAAGGTAGCGGTGATGACGCTGACTTTGGCCCATCGAGGAGGGGGAAGAGGAAACGACGGCTGGTGTCGGTGGCGTATGGGCGGTGGACGATGTCGAAGCTGTTGACGACTATTCAGCATGATATTGATGAGCTCGTATCATCTACCAGTGGAAACATGAGTCAGGAGTGGGTGGCCATGCTTGGTGAGCTAGTTCACGACCGACTTCAGGAAGCATTGACTTGGGTGAAGAAGTTACACGACAAGGAGGAAAGTGTGGCCATTCAAAGCGTAGCCTGCTTTGATGAAGCGGTGGCGTGGCTGCAGCGCAAGATCACAACGTGCCAAGACACAGCAGCGAAGCTGCTGAATGTAGCACCCGAGTCAGACTCGAATAACTCCTCTACCGTCCACGTTAGCATCACGGAAATGGCATTAGCACGGATGTTACAGCGTGTGTTCCATCAGTACGTGTCATTCTTGGAGGAATGCACGGTTGATCGAATTGTAGTCAATGATCGACGGAAATCCGTGAAGCAGGAAATGTTCAAGCACGAGAACTATTACATGCTCAAGGGTGACGATGCAGGAGCAGTCATCCAAACGCCATCGCAGACACCTTCTACTTCTCGGCCATTCTTGTTGCTGTGTATTGAGCAACTTGAAGCGTTCTCCCAGCAGGTGTTAGGCAATTTCTTGGAGATTTGGACACACTTCGTACGACAGCAGCAAGAAAATACTACGAGTGAAAGAGGCTGCACGTTGGGATTCGTAATTGGAGTGGCCTCGGCGACCTCACCAGCGCTTCGACGTCTTGATGTGACGGTAACCAACCGGTTGGAGTTGCAGTTCTTCTCTCTCGTTGACTCACGCAAATGCTTTGACGATGTACTGGAGTCTCTAGTGGTGAAGGCGAAGTTGCCTCTTGCACTCAGCGGTGAAGTGCTGCGAGCTATTGCGAACCGACATCATCGTTTACCCAGCGTGCCACGTCTCCTGCTTGCGCTGCGCTTCTTACTGTTCACACATTTTAAACGCTGCCCGTGGAGTTTTCTGGCACTCGCTGTAGATGGTTTATCATCGTCTGGCGAATCCCCGATCCTGGTAGCCGCCGACGTTACACCATTACCACACCGCGTCTCCGTTTGGATTAAACGTCAACGTCGACGTCTAACCCGCGAAGCACAAGGAAGGCCTGCTGGGTCTGATTCCGCGCTTGCCTCTTGGCTCGCTTCATGCAGTGCCTTCGAGTTGAAAGACTTAGAATCACGGGTGACGCCTTCCTCACCTGGTACTGTGGCTGATGAGGACAACTGGATGACGGTGTTGGAGGCGGCGATGCTCAATGAACGTCGCCGTCAAGCTCGCTGGCGAATGGGCTGGGAGTGCTTTCGTTCTGCTTGCTCTTGGCTAAACGTGCCCACTAATGGCAGCAACGAAACAAACCAAGAAGCGCAGGAGGAACTGGCAGTGACGCACTTGGCTCTAGCGCTTGAGGGCCGGTTGGGCGAAGCGCCACGCTTCATGGAAGTACTTCGACGGCTACAGAATTGTAGGTGGCTTTTGCTTTCGGCAATGATAGATGACTGGCGCGCTTCGTTTCGCGTGTTCGGCTTGTATGAAGACGAAGGAGAAGACCTGGGAACGACATTGTGCGAGCTGGCGATGTTGTGCGCTTATGCAAGAACCGAGAAGGCCCCAGCAAAGATGCTGGAAGCGCTGCGGGAAGAGCTTGTGGTAGTGTTTACAGGCCGTCTCGTTGCTGCCTTGTTGCACCCGTCAGCACCTGGTAAGGTATCTCCTGCCGATGCACTCGTCGCAAACTGGTCTGTGTTGGCGGATGCGAACATACTGGACGAGCGACTGCGCTTCGAGTACCACGACAACCTCCGCAATGTGCTGCAAGAAGCTGGCATTGGTGAAGACATTGACACCGGCAACGATGCAGACGTCCAAGCTTCGTGGGTGCATGATGTGGGTCTGGCCTTCTTGTTCTACCAGGAGAACGCCAGCGCGAGTTTGAGTCTTCGCGAGTGGTATGATAGTTTCGCGTCGGAGATGGAGGAGGAGTCCAAATCTGCATCAAAGAGCAAGAGCAAAAGCAAAAGCAAGAAGAGGAAGGCAGCGGACGTCAGTGACGACGCCGCGATCAAGGCTCGCTTCGTACGTGCAGTCTGCACACTGCGTCACTGGGGTTTCATCAAGAGCGACGCCCCTCGCGATCAGGAGCAGGATATCATCGAGAAGCTCGTCTTCATCTGACTGGACACGCATAGAAGTAAAAGGTTAGCTAATAGAGAGGCGGGAGCTCCATTAGAGGACGTGGTGGCGCTGGATAGAGTGAAGATGTATAGTGCTGGGTGCGATTTAAAGTAGGGAAGGAAGACTATAATACTGTCACAAGAGCGGCCGTAGCTCTTCGGTCTCCATGCTCTCACGCGTCGTCAAAGTCTATTCAGCACTCAGTCGTCGCCTCGTTCAATAGCTGATAGCAGCATAGCAGTTAATAGTGAGTTATGACGTCGATAAATCGTCATATAACAACCAACTGCGACTCGTACCGCCCGTGTTGTAATGCAGCAGCTTCTCGATCAGGTCCACGTGCGTGAGCATCATGCGACGGCAGCAGTAGCGCTTGAGCGACAGCTCGTCCAGCGCATCGCGCTCCGTGTAGTCGGCGCGCAGCAGACCCAGGTACGTTTCCCACTTGTTGGCCAGCACCTTGCCACACGTGAAGCAGCGCACAGGGATAATCATGGTGGCGTCAAGTAGCTCCCTCCGAAGGCGAATTACCGAGTGAGCCCCTGCCAATGGCTGGGCACAATTTACAAGATGTATGATTGGTTCAAATAGAGGTTTCATTTTCAGCGAATCATGAGTTAGAAGGGTTTTTTGCACCAATCGGAATTCAGATTGGTCACTTAGGTACGATATTGCAGTTTTTGTCGAGTGGCTACGAAAAGAAAAAGAAGCGGCGGATCCAAGAAGACGACGAAAAGTGCAGAGTGCATCAGGGTATGTGAGCATGACGGCGGCGGAAAAGCAGCAGCATCAGTCGCAGGAAGCGTCTCCGGACGGCGAGAATGCCGCGCATGTGGCCAACCAAGTATCATCCAAATCGACGCGGAAACAGCTGAGCAATGGCGTCGAGAAGGTCGGAGAAGGGGTTCAAAGTGAGTTGTATACGGCGGAAAACAAGGATAACACAGCAAAGGAAGCAGCTACGAGGCACGGCAATGGTGCAGAAGATGCGACAGAGAAGAATCTACGTAGTGCTGGGTCTGTGGGCTCTGTTGAAGCAGATCCGGTAACAGGAGACAGTGAGAAAGATATCGGTGACAAACAGGTGGATCTATTGGTGGCGGAGGAGACGCCAGTGCCTGTGGACATCGCTGGTGCGGGGGGTAAAGCAGAGAAGGATGCAGAGATGTATAGCGAGTCGATGGAGCAGATTGGAGCGAAAGAGGGGTCCGAGGAGGGATCGCTGCAGTCAAGGGAAGGTGCGGGGGATGGAGAAGCTGCAGTACCGAGTGTTGGTGACGATGCAGCTTCAAAGGAGCCGGTAGTTGCTGTGGAAGTGGGTGACAGCGAGAAGACCCAGAATACAGTGGTGGATGGCAGCAAGAGTGAGGGTGCTGCTGAAGCAACGTCCTTGCCAGTTGAAGAAGTTCGATCAGCGATTGTTACAGATGTAGTGGCTGGAAATGACGATAAGAAGATGGAGGAGGAAGTGCTGGTGTACATGGAAGTCAACAGTGGTGACAGGGAAGCATCGGTGGAGGACACTGCTGCAGTGAACGAAAAAGACACGATTAAAGTGTCTTCAGCGCCACAGAAGTCGACGGGAACGACTGTTGCAGCAGTACAGAGTGGAGAGGTCAAAGGAACGATTGCTGGTGATCCCAGTAAGGATGTTGAGATGGCTGTCGAAGACGAACCTGTAGCTGGCGGGGTGTTGGCCGCAGCAGTAGAGCGCACTGGTGGGGAACTACAAGAGGTCAATACTGCTGTAGCTTCTCGACTGAGCAACGCTGTGACAATGGCAGTGGGCCAGATCGTCACTACACTCGTAGATGATGTGGTGGGTTTCGTGGATGAAACTGTTCATGTGGATGCAGAGTCTGTAAAAATACTCAGCAGCCCGATGATGCCGCATCTTAGCGCTGATGAGGCCATGGAATTGCTCGAGGTGCACCAAGGCGATGACCATGATCTACTTCCTGAGCACGAGGACGGCGCAGATGCCGATGTGGAGGCTGAGCCGACTGAGAGCCGTGAATACCAGTGGTTTGACGGAGATGACGATGACGACGAGGGAGTTGCAATAGAAGCGCCCTCCGCACTTGATGTCATTGCCGAGACCACCGACGACGTCTTCGGTTTCGGCGGCGTCGTCGGCCTCACCGATGTCACGCAAAATTTTGGGGAGAACACTAATATTAACAGTGATGAGAGCGGAGACACGCTGGTTATACCTGGCAACAGCAGCAGCAGCAGTAGCAGCAGCTCTAGCTCGGCATCATCCAGGTCGTCATCATCGTCTTCCTCTAGCAGCAGTGTGAGCTCATCAGAAGATGAAAGTGTAGGCCGTGCGTCGAAGAAGCGTCGCGCATCAGGAAGCAACGGCCCTCGCAAACTCTTGAAGTACAAGAAACAAAAGCGCGTTCGCTCATCAGAACCCGAGAAGCCATCTCGGGGGCGTTATAAGCGCAAGCGCAAGATTCCGAATCCAGTCATTCCGCCAGAGTTCGCAGTTTTTGACGTTGAAGCAGCCGATCCAATCCTCAAGGGTTCATACGCAGTGCGCAACAATCGACATGCGCGTTTTGTGGGAGATTGGGGCTTCAGCGACGAAGCCTTCAGCAATACTGAGAGTGTTAGCCCGTTTCAGTACACTTCGCGCGCGCGCGTGCTGCAGTCGCGCCGCAAGGACGATAAGCGACCTGTGTCCGGCAAGTACGGAGGATTCTTTAAGCTACGTCAGTTCAACGGAACCTTGGTCAAGATCCGAGAAGATCAAGTAGACTTGCAGTTCCTGCCTATGCCTTCTTCAGACGGAGAGGACGAAAACGAGGATATGGAGGGCTACGAGAGCGACGAGAGCGACGAGGGCGACGGCCACGGCGACGGCCACGAATCTGCAGCTAGCCGCTACATTGTGCTTGGCAAGGGTAAGAACCGCTTCGGCCGGTTCTTGATCCGAGGGTACTTGAACCCGGAAAGTGGTCGACTTACGGTGAAGCGCCGTTATTTGGAGTGAATTGAGGTAAAAGGCAATGCAGGTGGCATGTTGCTGTCAGTGTCTTGCAGTCGAGAACATAATGGCTCGTGGGATGGTGAACATAGCGACATATTAACCAGAATGGAGATTTTATGATTGACAATCGTAAGCATGACTTTATGAACTTGTGCGAGATGAATGGCAGGTTGCAATCGTGAAGCAGGCGAGTTGCGGCGCAGAAGTTGCTAAACGTGCTTACAGAAAGACAAGCGATTGATGCCAGACGCTGAGTCAGCCACGCGTGGGGCAGTCATCCTGCAGAACGAACTGGTCGTCATCAGTACAGTCTCCGTGGCCGAGCATGATGTATCCGGCGCGGATAGCAGCGACGCCCAATGTCCCTTGATGTTTATCAAATCGCGGTGCGTTCCGTAGCGAAAAGGTAGAAACGCGCTTTGCATGGAGCGCTGTTTGTCAACGAGTGTTGAAGTTGAAGTGAACTGCCCACATAGGCTCGGTTTCCGCTTCGTGGTCTGCCATCGTGCTAGTCTGCTCCGCTACGAGGGGTGCAATTAGCTGCACTAGCTTGCAATCCCGCGGTTGGGAGTCATGGGCTATTGTCTTGACACCGTAGCAGCAGATAATGCCGGAGTGGCAGCCAGACTGCGGCTTGATTCGGCGACACATGCCTCATTCTTCAAATCGCGGCGTCTTCAAGACTTCCAACTTTCATCGACTCGTGTCTGAATCTGCCAAGATGCTTCTCCGCACCAGTCGCAATGCTGGCCCTCGCTCGCTCCATATTGCCAAGGATCTGACGGAGCTCGTCGGCAATACGCGTCTACTTGAACCGGCTACGCCAAGATCGCAGTCAAGTGCGAATTGATTGAGCCATGCGCATCCGTGCAGGACCACATTATCATCGTCATGATTCTTGATGCTGAGAAAAGCAGACGCTTGAAAAAGTGTTCTAACATCATCGAACCGATGAGCGGTAACACCGGCATTGCTCTGGCCGCTGCTGCAGCAATCCGTGGCTACAAGCTGACATTTGACGATGTCCGAGTCCATGTCGCTGGAGCGGCGCATACTGATGAAGGTGTTTGGTGCAAACTGGTGCTGACGTTGGTTGCACCGGATCAAGGCCGAGGATCTGGTTGCCCAGGAACCGGAACCGGACACGGCGTTGGTGCTGGGGCATTTCTTCAATCCTGCCAACCCGCAGATTCACTACCAGCACGACACGACGGGTCCTGAGATCTGGCGCAACACCGACGACCTGATGGGCATCTTCGTGGCTGGCAGCGGCACTAGCAGAACGATCACTGTGGCGTGCAGTTCGTGGTAGTCGAGCGGCTCGAGCCTGATGAGAGCGCTGTACTATCCGGTGGGGAGCCGGGCCTGCACGGAATCCCTGTCATCGGCCCTGGCATCGTGCCATAAGATTGGGGCGAGAGCTCATCGACGACGTATTCACACTCTCGAAGGAGTAGGCCTTTATCACGACCAAGCGACTCAGGGCATCCTGGTCGGCCCGTCGTCAAGCGCCGCCGTCTACACCAGCATCCAGCTTGCCAAGTGCCCGGAGGAACGCCGGCGAGCTCATTGTGACCGTGTTGCCCAGCTTCGGAGAACGGTATCTGTCGGCGACGCTGTTCGACGAAGGGCACGAGTTCGCCGCCAATCTGCCGACGCCCGAGCTGTCGTACTACTGTATCCAAGGCGGTGTGTAGTCTCAATGCAATTGCAATTGAAGTGCCATTTGCACATGCTTGTCAAAAATCAGCGACTGCATGTAGAGAGGAGACCTCGCCAGCAGCCAATCAGCTGGCAGCCACAGCCCACTTCAACTTTGTCGTACGTAGCATGTCGTCTATTGGCTAATATCGTCCTCCTCCGCCCAATCATAGTGCTGCATTTCGCGTCGTGGCCACAACCGATATCTTGTCATAGACGGAACATAAATGTACAACGAGCTCCAGTAGCTTCGTCATTCTTCGATCCGCGGCGTCCCTGACACTTCGACCTCCTCGCCCCACCCCACCCAGTCAAGATGGCCCCCAAGATTGCCAAGGACATGACAGAGCTCATCGGCAACACGCCGCTCGTGTACCTGAACCACGTGACCGAGGGCTGCCACGCCAAGATCGCCGTCAAGTGCGAGTTCATGGAGCCGTGCGCGTCCGTCAAGGACCGCATCGGTCTGAGCATGATCAAGGACGCCGAGAAGTCCGGACGTCTCACCAAGGAGCACCACATCATCGAGCCTACCAGTGGCAACACCGGTATCGGTCTGGCCTTCGCGTCGGCGGTGCGCGGCTACAAGTTGACGCTGGTAATGCCCGACACCATGTCCATGGAACGTCGCATTCTGCTCAAGTCATTCGGTTGCGATGTGGTGCTGACCCCGGGTGCCAAGGGCATGACGGGAGCTGTGGCTAAGGCCAATGAGCTGGTGGCCAAGGAGCCAGCCAAGGCTCTGACGCTCGGCCAGTTCGACAACCCGGCCAACCCGCAGATCCACTTCGAGACCACGGGCCCCGAGGTCTGGAAGGACACTGACGGACAGGTGGACTTCTTCGTGGCTGGCGTGGGCACTGGTGGTACTCTGACGGGCACGGCCCGCTACCTGAAGCCGAAGAAGGATACCCTGAAGATCATCGCGGTGGAGCCCGAGGAGAGCCCCGTGCTGTCTGGCGGCAAGTCAGGCCCGCACAAGATCCAAGGCATTGGCGCCGGTTTCGTACCCAAGGTCCTTGAGACTGACCTGATTGACGAGGTCGTGACTGCCAACAGTACCGAGGCCTTCGCCATGTCCAAGCGTCTTGCTCTGGAGGAGGGAATTCTGGTCGGCCCCTCGTCTGGTGCTGCCGTGGCTGCCAGTATCAAGGTCGCCCAGCGCCCCGAGAACGCCGGCAAGCTGATCGTCGCCATCTTGCCCAGCTTCGGCGAGCGTTACCTGTCGTCGGCTCTGTTCGAGAAGGAGCGTGAGTACGCTGCCAACCTTCAGACGTCGGAGATCCCGGCGTAAGTCTATGAACTGCGAAGATTCGGAGTCGAAGCATGCAGGTGTGAAGCAGCAGCGGCGTCAAAGACGCTGCTGGCTACACTATCCCTCCAAGCATTTGTTATTGTAAGTTGTGACAGATCTGTCGTAAGGTCCACATGTAGAGGAGTAGAGCACAGTGTCGATAGTTATCTATGCGAATACACATCAGCTTACACCTGTTGTTGTTGGACACTGCATGTACGGTGATGTAGACGCAGCCAAGTGCGAGGAGATGGAAGGCTGCTTCGCATGCATTGTGTGCGCAGGGCCAGCCATGGGCGACGGGAAGAGTCGACCTGAGGACTATTTCAGAGGATTGGTAATGTCGGCGGTACTCGCGTGGAGAGTTGGGAGCTAATGTACAGACTGCAACGCAATGAAGCTTGGTGCATGCACAGCGCAGTGTTGTCCCGAGCTGAGCTACTGTTTTGTATTGAATGGTGCTGCTCGAACGCCGATGGCCGAACACTGCGGCCAATTCCGGTGCAAATCACAAGTTGAAGTTGTCCGAATGAGATCGCTGATTGGCTACAAAATACCGATCGAAGCGACGCGATTCGCGCAAAGGCTGCCAGCACCATTTTGCCACCCAAGGATATGTACTGCTGTCTGCGGACACCTTGGTGGGCCATCTTGAAGGTGTCTCGGTGTGAGGCATGTCGCTGTCGCCGAAGCAGCAGGGCCGGCCATGTCTCCTCCACACTGACGATTGCGCGCATTGTGTCCCTTCCAAGTACTCAATATTCGCCAATTGTACGCGTTTTGAGCAAATTCATCGCTTCAACATGCTCTGATTGGTCTCTCTAATTTGCCCGGTGGACCAATCCTATCCACACACTGTTCATCGTGGCAGTGGGTATGTATCGGGTGCGCGATCCATCACCGAGCTCATTCTTGAATCACTAACATCCCCCACGGCGGCTTCTCTTCCAGTTCAAGATGCTCGCTCGCTCGCTCATCTCCGGCCGCCGCGCACTGCTGCGCAACGCCCGCTCGCTCCACATCGCCAAGGACATGACAGAGCTCATCGGCAACACGCCGCTCGTGTACCTGAACCACGTGACCGAGGGCTGCCACGCCAAGATCGCCGTCAAGTGCGAGTTCATGGAGCCGTGCGCGTCCGTCAAGGACCGCATCGGTCTGAGCATGATCAAGGACGCCGAGAAGTCCGGACGTCTCACCAAGGAGCACCACATCATCGAGCCTACCAGTGGCAACACCGGTATCGGTCTGGCCTTCGCGTCGGCGGTGCGCGGCTACAAGCTGACGCTGGTAATGCCCGACACCATGTCCATGGAACGTCGCATTCTGCTCAAGTCCTTCGGCTGTGGCGTCGTGCTGACCCCAGGCGCTAAGGGTATGACGGGGGCTGTGGCTAAGGCTGAGGACTTGGTCAAGAAGGAGTCTGGCAAAGCTCTGACGCTCGGCCAGTTCGACAACCCGGCCAACCCGCAGATCCACTTCGAGACCACGGGCCCCGAGGTCTGGAAGGACACTGACGGACAGGTGGACTTCTTCGTGGCTGGCGTGGGCACTGGTGGTACTCTGACGGGCACGGCCCGCTACCTGAAGCCCAAGAAGCCTAGTGTCAAGATCGTGGCCGTGGAGCCCGAGGAGAGCCCCGTGCTGTCGGGCGGCAACCCCGCGCCCCACAAGATCCAGGGCATTGGCGCCGGCTTCGTGCCCAGAGTGCTGGAGCGCGACCTGATCGATGAGGTCATCACGGCCAGCAGCCCGGACTCCTTCGCCATGGCCAAGCGTCTGGCTCTGGAGGAGGGTATCCTCGTGGGCCCGTCGTCGGGTGCCGCTGTGGTGGCCAGTCTGGAGCTCGCCAAGCGCCCGGAGAACAAGGACAAGCTCATTGTGACCATCCTGCCCAGCTTCGGTGAACGTTACCTGTCCTCGCCTCTGTTCGAGAAGGAGCGCGAGTTCGCCGCCAACCTGCCCACGTCGGAGCTGCCATAAGCTGGTTCACAGAGGACGAGTATTCAGGCGTAGGGCACTGCGTCGTGTTCTTTAACGTAAGTAGTTGTCGATCTGCTGTAGGTCTCTAGACAGGAAGGAGCCTTCGTGTCGACACGGTTGCCTGTTTCAGGCCCAAAACATTTAATCCACTGGAACTACAGTTGCTGTGTTTGCGTTGCCGTAGGCCCATGCACCTGTAATGAGCCAACAAATGACCAGACCGCAAGCTGTAGGTGACGATGGATATCATGGTACGATCTCCATTCCGGTGCGATCTCCGATCCGCTACCAGCAAATACCTCATTAAAATAATAACGTCGGGCGGTCGTGGCCTTCTAGCTCCGTCTTTGTCTTCCGCATCTACGTGGCCACTCGGCCCCATTTCGTCTCCTCACACCCGCGGCTCCTTTAGCATTGAAGCGGCCGTGCTGGGATCGTCCGCGTGCCGCTCCAAGTAGCTGGCCCGAGCTCGTCCTCGCTCCGCCTGAAACTTGCGCAGCTGCCGCAAGTAGTGGAACTCTCTTAGCATGGTGTTGGCTTCGGCGTAGGCGCCGCGAACAGCTCTGGCTCGAGGGATCTCCATGTCCGTGTCCATGGCAGTGGCCTCGCCCGCCCACCGCACGCCGTGCGCGCCGTCGTAGTTGTAGGCCACGCGCAGCCGCTTCATCTCGCCCTCGATAGCTTCTCCACCCTCCGAGCTGCTGTCGTGCTGGTCCGTAGACGTGGACGCGTCGCTCTCGTACGCACTTGGCCGCTGACCGTCGCTCCACTCGCGCTTGCGGCTCATGACCGCAGCGACTGAAGCTTTGCAAGGGTCGAGAATATGATTCCTCTAACGAAAAATATAATACATGTGGCCACATAATACGTGGTACGTAACCTGCACATAAGAATATCATGATTAATATCCCAGCAGGGTTTTGGCGATGTCACACACACTCGATGCACCCATTTCCCATCGGTTTCCTTGCATCCACAGTCCTCGAGTTTCCTCTCTCTATGCTCACGCGTATGGGTCGCGAATGGAGCGTGTTCATGCGGCAGCCGGTGCTGCCGCGCCACAGCAAGCACCCGCACTCGTGGTTACGTCAGGTTACGCTCTTCCGCGCGCTGCTGGTGGGCGTCGCCGTCTTCGTCTGCTGGGGGTACACGCAGCTGCTGGTGCGCTACGGCAGCATCTCGCCCGCCGCTACGGCGCTCTTCACGACGGCGTACGACGGCCGCGCAGCCGACGACCTTCCGCCGCCGTCTCCGCCCTGGCGCCCGCCGTTCCGCGTCGTGGTGTCGCTCACCACGACGCCCAGTCGCCTGGACAAGGTCATGGACAGCGTGCGCTCGTTGACGCGGCAGAGTTTGCAACCGGACCAGATCTACGTCAACATCCCGGAGGGCTCCATGAAGCGGCACCCAGAGCGCTCCTACGACGAGACGGAGATCCCGTCCGAGCTCGTGAGTCTCACACCCTTGGTGCACATCAATCGTTGCGTGGACGACGGCCCGGCCACGAAGTTGCTGGGAACTTTGAGACTGGAAAACAACGCGTCGACGCTGATCATTACGCTGGATGACGACTTCGAGTACCCTCCGGAGCTGGTGGCGTCGCTGGCGTGGGAAGCTGTGGCCAAGCCGGACGACGCACTGGGTGTCTGTGGATGGGGAATGCTCCCCATGTGGCACGAAGTGGGCGTCGTGCCGGCCTACGTGCCCTACTTTATGCGTCCACACGGACGCTACGTCGATATATTGCAGGCTTGTTGCGGCAATGCGTATCGGCGTGGATTCTTTTCGGATGTGGAGGCGCTGGCGGACATCCCGGCGGTGTGTGTGACGGTCGACGATGTGTGGATTGCTGGGTATTTGCGAACGGTGGAGCAGAGACATAGTGCGTTGATCAGCAAGAGGTTGGATCCGTCGGATCCGGAGTGGAAGAAGGAGGAAGCACGCTCGTCTGAGCGACAGATGACACTCTCCAGCTTTAATCACGAACATCAGGTACATTACAAGTGTGTGCAGGCGCTCGAGGACAAGTTCCAGCGCCGGTGGACGCGCAACTTCGAAGAGTAGCACACGAACAGGTAGCATAGGATAAAACTACGAGACTAGCTTCATAGATATTGGCAGAGTGTCCTGCAAACATAGACAACAATTGCTTCCAACAATCGATGTTTATTATAAAGAGTGGTGAATGGGCGGATGTGTATTACTCGAGTTCTTGTTTTTTGTCGATAGTTTTGGTGTCGACGACGCTTTCAGTCTCGTAAAACTTGGCAGTCATCTTCCGTCATCTCTCCTCCTTCCAATAGAGGAAACCCGCCACAAATCGATCACCTGCCGTCTAAAGCAATTTGCGGGCAACTCGAAACACAGGAAGGGTAGTGCAAGTCAAACCGAAGTGACCTAGTACCTCTTTTACACCGCGCCTTTCAGTCTCTTAACAGCGTCATACGTATCTACTCGTTGCCGTTGTGGATGGCACCAGCCTCGTCCACGGACGAAATTTGACTGCAAGTATCAACAAAACACAAACATTTGTAAGCTTGTGAAAGTCCTCCCATGGTGAAAGTGACGATAGAACGACGAGTACGTACATCCACTTCTTGTCGAGCGTCTCCTTCCACAGCGTAACCTTGTGGTCGCCCGAAGACACAGCAAGCACGTTGCCGGTGACAGACCAGCTCACGCGCCACACAGGAGCGTCGAACGTGTGCAGCAGCTCGCGCTTCCATGCGCTGTCGTCGGCAGTCTGCGACCAGATGTACACGTGCTTGTCCTCCGAGCAACTAGCAATGAGGTTCACAGGCAGGCCCGTGCTCGGGGCCCACGCCACATCACGAACCCAGTCACTGTGCGCGGGCGCGGAGCTCAGTTCCTGCTTCGTCCACTCCGCCTCACCCTCCGCCAGGCTCCAGATCTTGATCGTCTTGTCGCACGACGCTGTCACCACGCGACGGATGGGGCCTGAAGGACTCTGCGAGCCCACCGAGTTGAACGGCGCCCAGCTCACAGCATTGCAGCCCAGCGCGCTGTCTTTGAAGTGGCTCACGCTCCAGCCCTCCGCTGCAACAAATACAACAACAGCATTACCAGTCAGTTAGTCACCGTACTTTTGTATCGTAGTCGCAGCGGACCACGTACGTGAGTAGCTGAGGACGGAGACGGTGCCGTCCGCCGAGGCGCAGGCAAGCACGAGTCCGTACTCGTGCGGTGCCCAGGCGATGCTGTTGACCGAGGACTCGTGGAAGGCGTGCACGTAGGCCTGTGTCCACTGGTTCAAGCTCTGCTCGCGGTAGATGATCACCTTGCCGTCGTACGAGCAGGCCGCCAGAAGTACGCCGAACTTGGGGTGCGCCCACGACACCTGCCACACAGGACCCTCATGGCTACAATCCCGCCATAACAAATTAACAAATAAACAAATAAATAAGCATTTAATTGTGGTGTCATTAGATGCAATGCAGTCGATGTAGCGCCACGTACCCCGTCAAGATCTGCTCGTTGTTGTGCACGTCGCCCGTGACGTCGTACACCTTGATGGTGCGGTCTGAGGAGCAGGTGGCCAGGCGCTTGCCGTAGTAATCCAGCTGCGCGTCGTGCTAGAATGAATGAATACACCGAAATAGCAATGTTGGAGCCAATTGACATAGCAAATTGTCAGTTTGGGGGCGTTTGAGACGAGGAAAGAGCATGGAGGGACACACAAACGACTTACGATCATGTCCTCGTGCTGCGTGTCGATGGAGAGGATTGGGGCGCTCATGGTGGCCGACTGGGGGACAGAGAGCTCGTGTCTTGGGCTGGCGCTTTGTGCTTCGGTGGCAGCTTGCAGAATTTTGTAGGGAGTGATTCGGCAGACAAATTGACTTTACGTGTGCCACACCACGAAAGTGGGCGAATGAAAACGTGCCAAAGTGTTATGGTGGTTTTTGCAGGAAGAGTGTGAAGTATGGACTTTTGCCAAATGATGGCACAAATTCAATAATGTCGTCAAACGATGATTTGCTTCGCCAAATGATGGCACTGCTGCTACTTCTGATGATCAGGTGTCCGACGTTTATATCCGCAGGGCGTGCTAGCTGTGCACACTTGCTCATACTCAGAAAAATCATTACCCTTTTACAAGCACAATATGCAAAGCTCTCTTATGGACGAATGCACCGTGACCACCCTAAGGGCACTCAACAACATTCACGCCAAGATGAGTTTGGGGTCACGGAAGCAGCAACAACCACCATCCAAAACTTCGTCCTGACACCAGGAACAAGTCGTCCTACGTGGCAGCGCGCTGGGAAAGATCGAACAGTGTACTTTTGCAATAGGCAAACCATTTTCCCTGAGCTCGTTTTTCGAACGGCGGAACCGGGGTGCCAAGGCCCACGCCACACATTTAAGCGTCATGCCGTCAGTCATTGCATGTGTGCTCTACGGATATTTTATGGCTACTATTTGGTGAAAAGCTACCACTTGAACATCAAGCTCCTACCCGATGCCGCCATGAAGAAAGCCTTCAGTTCTTGAACCTATACCAATTGTGAAGAAGGATCAAAAAGCGTTTTGCCACCAGTGGCGAAACATCTAGTAGCCAAATATCGTTGCGGAGATTGCGGTGACTTCGGCCACAGTGTGCGCACCGAACTTGTAGAAGAGAACAGCAACAAATGGGGAATGCCATCATTTGGCGAAGCTAATCATTGTTTGACGACATTATTATTGAAATAGTACCATCATTTGGAAAAAGTCCAGTATGGACTTCTGTATATGCAATTACGGCGGATGCCGCTTAGTTGAGCGTCACCACCTGCGTCTGCAGCGACAAAATGAAGTGGGGAAGCATAGTACAGTGTCGACAGACTGCATAAGTGGCGCCAGGTCGAGCCGACGTCAAACCTTGTTCTGCTGTCTCTGCAGGCGTCCGAGGTCCTTAGTTTCTCTCCTCTTAGCAGCTCACCAGCCCGCGTTCTCGTCCTCGTCTGGCACAACCATCACGAGACTCTGCCAGCCGAAGTCCTTCCAGTTGAGCTGGAACAGCAACACCCACGAGAGAAACAGCACCGTCCAGAAGCAGAAGCCCATGAACGACCGTCGCACCCCTGCGGACGAAGAACAGAGAGAGAGAGAGAGATACCAACGTCAAAATACTGCAATAATTAAGGAGCAGAAGCTGTTGCTAGACACTACTTAGTATCAGACATACACAATGTGACGGAGGCGTCGATGGACGGGTCCATGAACTGCTTGCGGTAGAAAATGACGTTGACCAGGTGCAGCCACGGCAGAAACGCCAGCCCGCCCAGGAACATCTTCTTAGCCACGCTCTCGTCCGTCTCCTTGTTCAGGTTGCGCGTGAAGTTGCCGCGGTTGTTGGTGTCGCCGCTGTCAGCGGGATCCGGGCGCGGAGCTTCCTCCAGCACGGGCGTGTCCGTCACGGACTCGTTCTGCTGCTGCCTCACCATGTTCGTCGCTGGCTTTTTGGCCGAAACTGCGGCAATATAAATCCCTCTAAAATAACAGGGGATTTATAGAAACGGATTTTTGGTTTTAGAAATGCGTCGTCAGTACGATTTTGCTACTTGCAGTCATGGCGGGTACGCGGCTGCAGATCGTGGGCGCGTTCGTGCTGTTCGCGCTGCTGGCAGCGCCCGTGGCTTGGCACTTGACGCAGCTAGAGCGCGTGGATCTGCCAGTGTCGCGCATCCAGCAGTTGTCATGGCAGACATCGCGCTTCGGCGGTTCGGACAGGTTCCAAGTGGACATCTACAGTCTCAGTTCCAGCTCCGTATCTTCGTCTCTGCTGCCTTCCAGCGCCTCCAACGTCGTGTATTCGACGCATAACTTGGACCTCAATGCTGAACAAAAGGAAACGCTTCAAGATGCAGTGAAAGCGGGACTGCAGGCCACGGACGACGCGTTGGAGACGCTGATAACGACGCAGCACAAGCGCGTCAGTGTTTTCCTGCTTTGTAACGAGCAGGCGGCAGACTCTGCCCCCGTTTTGACAGTCGGGAAATATCGCCACGCTTGGTCTTCGCAGTGCCAAGTGACTCAAGGGGATGCAGTACATTCTGCCATTGAAAAGCTGATGCAGAGGTACGTGTACCCCCAAGTGGACGAGTCGAGCGTGAAGCAGGACATGGAGACGAAGATTGCGCGGAGAGCGCTGCACTATCGACTGCAGTTTTCGCTGCTGAAAGAGAATCCTGAGACGCCGTGGAAGGAGAATCTGCAGACTTTGGTGGACCAGTATTTGGGCAGATTCGTGCAGAAGGTTGGAGCCGTTGCCAACTTTACAGTGGAGACGCAGGTCGTGCAGTACGCGAGGCTGGCGAAGGAGGTCACGTCAAGTGCTGATGGGACGGAGTTCTACCTCAATGCTGACGATCTCAAGCATGTAAGTGATGTGTGGTGCAGATTTGATCGGTGTAATGAGTTAGGCAGGCGTGTGTTTGACTGTTGTGGATGCTGTCTGTCGTTCTTGCTGTTCTAGTTCAAGAGTGTGAACGACTTCTTGGACGCCTCGGTGCTGGATGATAGAGAGCAAGTGTTGCACTTCATGGCTGCACTTCCAGATACTGTGCATGCCCCGTTGTATATTCGTTCCGATAGTCAAGAACAGCGCAAAAGTGATCTGGCGACATCGTTCGAGCTGCCAGGATGGGGCATCGCTGTCATCTTGAACCCGTACGCTCTTAATGATGAATCTACCGGGAACGCTTCTGGAGAGGATGTAGCTGCGTCGGCATCAGTTATCAAGGGGCGCGAGCTGCAGCGTGTCATGGGACTTTTCGTGTCGGAGTTTCGAACGCTGCTCGGCGTTCCGTCCTTCTCGCATCGGCAGCGAGAGGAGGATGTGGCAAGTGGCAATGCATCGAGACGACGACTTGTGTTCTTGCCGTCTCCAGCCGACGGGATTGCTGATTGGGAGCTGGATGTCGTCATGCGCGACCGATTCACCAAGCTCATGCAGACGGCGATTGAGACGCTGCAGTCGACTGTGGAGCTTGTGGAAGCGCTACCGGAACTGAGCGTGCTGGAGCGAGTGCAAACTCGAGTGGAGACAGCCGTCACGAGACTTGAGACCATCCTCTGCGACAGCAATCACGAGCAACAACAAGACTGTGTGGAGGCGTCGGACCTTCGTCGTCTGCTAGCCATGGCTCGCCAAGCGTCGGAGCTCACGGATGCAGCATACTACGACCACACCATGATCCGCCAGCTCTACTTCCCTCAAGAGCAGATGCTGGGTGTGTATGCTCCACTTCTTGCTCCTCTCATCCTGCCGTTCCTATTGGGGCTCGTACGTGAACTCAAACGCTTCAAGGCCAAGCATGCAGCCAAGATGAAGGCCAAGTTGCAGTAACTGTAGATCTCTAAATGGCTTCATTTTTAAATGAAGCCATGTTTAAGCAACGCGCATAATTATGTTGCTTGGCAAACTCATATTAAGTGGTTCAATCCGTTACCGCAACGTACGCGCAACATAATATCACCTTAAGTTCGAGGGGGGATCGCCAAAATAAAAAGTGAAACAGAACCACAACATCCACGAAGCCAAGTTCCTGTCGCCCAGGTATGTGCGTCTCTCTTGCTGCTCGTGGCACTTTTATCGACGGGGGGACAGCATCACCATGTCTGCCGTCGTCTCCTCTCTCCATCCATACCAGTTGTACCTCTCATCTCCCTCTACAACGTCCATTAAGTGCTAATTTCCGTTGCCATCCATCCCTGTGTAGCCTTTATCCTGCTTGTAGCCTCGATTCTTAGCCTCTTAGACGCGCATCATGGCCTCGGAAGACTCGATGTTCGGCGCGTCTATGGACGGGCTGCCAGCCTTCTTCACGAACGGCAGTGTGGACGACACCAAGTACGAGTCTCTGCTGGCCGATCTGCGGGCGCATGACCTTCTGGGGCCCGTGGAGAGCGGCGCCCAGGCCAACGACGCGGGCGGCTCGTCGCTTTTCTTCAACGACGCGTTCTCTGCTGTTTTCATGGGCAACTTCCAGTCCGGATCTGCAGCTGCAGGAGGAGATAGCAAACCCAGCGGCTGGTCGCTCTCTTCTGGCCGCGCGCCGCCTGGACTGAGCGCTCCGCCTGGACTGGCGGCGCCCTCAGAGGACCTCAAATGGGCCAGAGGCCAGCAGGAGTTCTCGAGGCTTGAGGAGAAGTTCCACGGCGCTGCGACGGACAAGACACGCTCTATCTCTTCTTCTACGACTGCTGCTGCTGCTGTTGGACGAGCCCCGCCGCCAGGTTTGAGTTTGGAACAGGACTCCGAGCTCGATGAGAGTCAAGTGCCTGGTCTCAGCGGACTGGGCCTCGATGACGACGACGCGGTGCCTCCGCCGTCGAAGCAGACGCCGACGCCGCCTCCGCTACCGCAGGCTCCTCACGTTCCAGCTCCACCGATGCCTCCCACACAGAACGCTCAGCCGCCGAACGCGTGGGGTGCGCCGCGGATGGCGCCCCCAAACCAGCAACAGCAGCAGCAGTACATGCCACCCCCGCCGCCTCACATACAGGGACAGCCTCCCCACCCGATGTACATGCAAGGCCCTCCAATGCCGCCCCCGCAGGGGATGTACCCTGGTGGTCCCCCGCCGCCCCCGCAGTTTTACGGACGTGGTCCGCCTCCCCCGATGCGTCCACCATTCCCTGGACCCCCTGGAGCGTTCGGACGCAGTGGCATGCCCCACCCGCCACCCCAGATGCACCCGCCTGCCTTCAAGATGATGACTCCGCGTGATGTGAACTTCGTGATGCAGCAGCAGATGAAGTGGCTGCGCTCTAGTGACCCGTTCAGTGATGACTACTACTTCCACAACTACATGCAAAAACGCGCACGTGTCGGCGTGCCTGGCCGTCCGTCGGTTCCGCTTCCTTCGTGGAAGCTGCAGCACGTTAAATCTGTCGACCCGCGTGATGTGCAGCGCGAAGTCAAATCACGCAACTGGGAATCGGAGTACCACGTGCTTGGACGCAACACCAAGAGCAGCCTGTACCGCCCCAAGCAGTTGCTGAACCTTGCAGGCACTGATGAAACTACTTCGTCCCCGACGAATGCCGAGGACCCGGAGCGCACACCTTCCAGTGCTGGCGAAGGCAAGGAGGAAGCGACATCTCCTGCTTCTGCGACCGCCGAGTCTAGTAGTGAAGCTGCCAGCTCTAAGCATGTCCGTGGCTCAAGCCCTGGTGCCCAGGCGGTCGCTGCGGAAGCTCAAGCCGCCAAGGTCCTGCACATGAGCGAGGATGCTAGCCGTAACTCGGTGTTTGCTAACGATACGTGGAACCTGCGTCTCCAGTTGGACCGCGGAATGCAGTGCTTGCTGTCCCTGCAGGACGCGCGCCACCTGCTGGATGCCCGCGGCATCAATGTGCAGCAGTTCCACTCGATGAACGAAGACGAGATGGATCCAGCCCTCGTTGAACTGCGCTCGCGGACAACGTCGTTGTTGCTGGAGCTGGCGGCTCTGCTGGGTGTCAATGTAACGCAGCCGGCCGATGGGGACAGCGAGGACGCGTCTCGTGGTGTAATGAGCTGCGATGTGCAGCAGTTGCTGAAAATGCTGACGGCTACCAAGGGTAAGATGTTGGTGAGTCGCGCGCTACCGTTGTTGCACCCTTCGGCCCGGTTTGTGCTTCTGCCTCATCTTGTGGATCACCTTTTGTCCGGACGGACTGACGGTGGACGTCAAATGGAAGTCAACGATGCGGGCGACGATCGTTTGTGCCAGACGCTGGTGCTTATGCTGCTCTACGTGCCGCCTGCACCACCCGCTGAGCTGCTGACGGAGTGTCTCCAGCGGGCGCTAAACGGCCACGATGTGCAGTCGTTGTCTGTCGTGCTGCACAACCGTGCACGTGCTGAGGCCCTTCAGTCACTGTTGCAGCGTGGCGGATCGGCCGTGCAGCAACTGGCGGAGACTGAAGGAGCCAACGCCGAGCACGTGAACAGTGTCAAGCAGCAGTGGGAGCACCACCAGGGCCTGTTCGTGCAGCTGGCCACCGCCATCAAGCAAACGGCTTAAGAGCTGTCGCGCTCATTTCTTCATGCGACGACAGTGCTGTCTACTCGATACAGCAGCTTACATACAATGCATGTTGCATTTTGCTTTCATACACTTTCATTTGCAAGAACATGGTGCTGTACTCGCTTTTGACCATACTCATTGCTGTTTTTACTAGTATTTATGCTGTTGTTGCAGTGTTTCCAACGCCCTGCCTAGCTCTCTTCACTTCTCTACATGGTACAGGACTGCTTACTCGGCGATGGTTTGCTGCTGCTGGGGCGGAAGCTGAGCCTTCATGACCTCCTGGTAGAGCAGGTCCTTCAGTGTCTGCGGATCGTACGACACCTGCGCGTAGTCGAACTGCGTGAGCTTCGTCGCGACGTCGGCGTGGCACGGCTGCTCCAGCTGCGGGTCGCGCCACTGGCTCACGTATGGGTGCTCCAGCGCCTCGGCGGCCGTGATACGTTTGGCTGGGTCGAACTGCAGCAGGCGATCCAGCAGATCAAGTCCGTCCGGGTTGGCTTCTGGGAAGACCTGGGCCCAATCCACCTTGGGCACCTTTTGGCTCTGGATCAGGAACTGACGTCCGGCGTAGCGGCGCGCAACGGGGTTATCGCAGAAGCTGAAGGTCGTGGGCGTGCCCACAATGTCTACGATCACCTTGAGCTGATCCACATAAGACGTTCCCGGGAACATGATGCGCCGACCCAAGAGCTCGGCGAAGATGCAGCCGATAGACCACATGTCGATAGCCTTCGTGTACGCGTTAGCCAGCAGCAGCTCTGGTGCGCGGTACCACCGTGTCACCACATACTCCGACAGTCCTTCTGCAAGGTCCCGGTCGTTCGCATGCCGCGCAAGGCCGAAATCACAGATCTTAATTCGACAGTCCGAGTTCACAAGAATGTTGCTTGGCTTGATGTCGCGGTGCAATACATCCGCGGAGTGCAGGTAGTGAATGCCACAAAGCATTTGGTACAAGAAGTACTGCACCTGGTCGTCACTCAAACTCTCCTTCGAGTGGATAATGCGGCACAGATCCGTCTCCATAAGCGGCTGAATGATGTACAAATCTTCGAAGTGCTCGTAGTCCAGTGGTCGCTGCAGTTCGTGGAAGCCCATGAGGCGTGGGTGAGTGCCGATCTCGCTCATCAGCTTGATCTCGCGTAGGGCCAATAAAGCTACCTTCGGATGCCGCAGGAACTGGCCCAGCTTCTTGATTGCAAACGTGCCGCCGTGTACAAAATCGCTCGCTGCGATCACCTCTCCGTAGGTTCCCTTTCCAACAATCTTCACCATGCGGTACTTCTCTGCCAATTGATACCGTACGCCATTGATAACGAACTGGTGCATGACCTCCTCTCCAGGAGGCGAGAACTGCTGCGTCAGTTTTGTGAACGAGCGGAAGCTGGTACGCGCCGATGGGCTTTCGAACGATGCAAGAGAAGCAGCACCGATGCTGCCATCGTCTGAGCAAAAGCTGTCCCTGTAACTGTCCCGGAAGCTCGACGTCGACGATCGCTGAGAGACCGACCGATGTGACATGGACGAGATGGTGAGGCCCAACAGCAATTTACCAAAGAAGCTTTGGTGGTCGTTCGACAACACGTAGCTCTGCAGTTCGCCTGCCCTCGAGGCATTGCTGCCAGTTTTCCTCCGACTTCGTCGCCCCATCAGTCGACTGGAAATTGTGCCGCCGGTACTAATACTACTGCCCCCACTGCTGCCGTTCAAGAAGCTGGCGAGATTCACATGAGTGCGGGCAACAACTTCGTGGTTTGAGTAGCGACAGCATTCAATAAGCAGCACGGTGTTGTCATCGCGCGACAGCCGATCAAACTGCAGAAACAGCTCTTGCTGATAGTTGTAGGACCATGAAGGCGCGAGCTCACTGCCGGACGAGTCGGAGGGGCACTCCACTGGAGCAGCTGCCCGAGATTGAGCTTCTGTGTGCCACACGCCTT
Source organism: Phytophthora podocarpi (assembly GCA_001314375.1). Classification (NCBI taxonomy): domain Eukaryota; phylum Oomycota; class Peronosporomycetes; order Peronosporales; family Peronosporaceae; genus Phytophthora; species Phytophthora podocarpi. Next base: position 16,597 of record LGSN01000173.1, on the reverse strand, counting down.
CAAACTCATTCGTATCCAGAGAGCAACGTACAAAGAATTCGTCACCTTGCAGCTCCCGGGAGCGAACGTCCGTGATTTGACTCAGATGGATTGACACGACATATCCGCCGACAACGGACTCACGGATGCGCTCCGCGAGCGACGGCAATGTGAGGTTCGTAGTGCACCCGGGCGCTTTGAACACCACGCTGGAAGCCACGACGTCACCGAAAATCTCCCAGCGACTTACTCGACCGCCATCACTCGGCTTAAAGTGCAGCTTGTGCATCCACTGCTGCATGAATGTGGTCTGGTTGTATCGCACCTGCATGGTCTCCCTTCCGGAGATTACGACCACGCGGTTGCGGTTCCGGCGGTGGCAAGGTTCGAAATCCAGGCTCTCGTCCTGCTCCTCGTCCTCCTCCATCTGGATACTCTCTACAATGAACTGCTCCAGCTGCACCGACTGGGACAACCTCGAAAAGTACTCGAGCACGCCGCCAAAGCCGCGGTACTTACCCTCGAACGGCACCATGGGCAAGTAGTTGCTGCGTAGGATCACGTCGGACTTCAACAGCGAGAACAAGCGCAGGAGCACGTGGTCCATCGGCGCAGCCACGTTGGTCTTGGCCAGCGGCTGGTTGGGCGTGACTGGCATGAACGAGGCCGTCGGCTTCTTGCCACTTGTCAGTGTAAGGCTGGACCTGTCCGTTTCCTCGGTCGCCGAAGCGGTTCCCGGCGTGCTCGGCCCGGCCGCGGACGGCGATGGAGGCACGTCCATCCGGAATCCGCCTTCGTCCGCCGTCACGCGCGCACACAGCGCCGCGTAAAAGTACTCGTAGCCTCTGTAAAAGTCGGATACGTTAGTGCGCAGCCGCTGCACGGCCGGCCTCATGTGACCCGACAGGTCGTGGTCGGCAATGGCGTTGGCCACGAACTGCAGCCACACGTGCTTGCTGGCCTCCGAGCTGGCGCGGAAGTGCAGCTGGTGGCCCTTCTGCGTGGCCAATGTGAATCTGAATGCCGACTCGCCGGAGTCGGCAGCGGCCGATGACGATGACGTCGGACTCGTGGCGGCAGCGGCGTCGGCCCCCGCGTCCGCCTGCGGACCCGCGCCAGCCGCGGGCGTGGATGCTGCAGAACCTGACGACTGTCCAGCTGCGCTCGGCAGCGGCGGTGTTCCCTCCACGTCCCAGGCCTTGACGAGCGACACGCGGTCGGAGAAGCCGAACTTGCCCTTCTTGATCTTGGACTTGGCGTTTTGGCGGCGCGCGTCCTCCTCGGACAAGTAGCAGTAGAGCGAGCGGCCCCGCAGAACGAAGTAGTAGGTCTCCCAATGCTTGAGCCAGTCGCTGCGCTTCTGCAGGTAGCCCTCCCAGTGGAAACGCAGCGGCACGGCGCGGTGCGATTGATGGGGCGCGGACGCCGGAGAGAGCGACACCGACGAGGATGACGACGCGCGCGACTTAATCTCGGACGACGTCGACAGGCGCGCGTCCGTGACGGTCCCCGCCGCGGCCGACCGCAGCGACATGGGGCTCTGGGTCATGCTCGGATGTTTGTCGTTTGAACGAATGCGAATGAGTTTTTTAGGTGTTTTTTTTTCTGACTGAATATAAACCAATCACAAACTCGTCTCGGATTTGACAGATTATGGTACCATACCATAATCATAAACACTAAAAGGCTCGTAAATCCTGTCCAGGCTCGATAGGCTCGACAGGCTGTCCTGGCAGGACTCCTGCCGAGGACCCGACACCGTGTATCGCACTGACTGCAGTGCTGCCAAAAGTGGTGATGGCCTCAGGATCCTGTCGTCGCGTTAGTCGTGCATGACGTGATACGCAAAAGCGACTTGCAGTCGGAGCGCGTCATCGCGTTATCGGAGACTTTGGCCAAGTGCGTCAGCGGCGAAGTGACCCAAGTCAAGTCCGGACAAGACAACGAAGTGTAGATGCCCCAACCAATGGCCATTCGCCACGCCAATCCTGCGCACGCATTCTGGTGCTGATGGCAATCGCAACTTGTGCTTATTCCTTGTTTCTGGTGTTTGCATCACTACACTAGAGACGACGCAGCCATTTGAGTCAATCCGTCCTCAACACCTCCAGTCTACTAGGCGACAAACCGCGAGCTATGACGCTGGTGTCGTCGGAGTAATCGTCCAGGTTATAGCGGGTCTCTAGGACCGAAGAGAGCGCAGGACAAACAGCTAGCTAGCTCCATCCACAGCATCCGCCTCACAGTTCAATCGGCCACACAAGCAACGCATTGATCATGAGCAGTAACTCAACTACAGAGAAGACTTCGACGACGTCGCTGGCCTTTGCTATCGACTCGGACAAGTTCAAGTTCGTCCCAGAGTTCGGCGGCCAAGGGGTCTCGTACTGGGTCGAGCTGCAACGACTGTATGCTGCATCTGCCATGAACACCAGCACGCGTTCGTTCATCGAGAGAGCGGCGCAGAATCTTCTGGAGGAGTCAAGTACGGACGAAGCCAAGACGTCCGTCGCTTTTGAAGCTGCCATCAACCTGCTGAGCTGGTTGCAGAACGTGGAGGTCGGAGACGTCCCCGAGGGCTTGGAGCTCGACCGGGTGGTCTTCAGCATGCCGCTGCTGATGCTCACGCAATGTGCCAACTACCTCCAGTTCCTCGAGACGACGGGTGTGACCCACGAGGGCATGGTCCGGTGCTCCACCACTGCTATTGGCCACAGTCAGGGGGTAGTGAGCGCCGTCGTCTTCTCGGCAACTACGACAGCCCAAGAATTCCAAGAATTGGGCGTCACCATGCTGCGCTACATGTTCTGGCAAGGCCTGCGCACGCAAGAAACGTACCAGGATCTCTTGACGCAGTACGATCATAGTCGCAAAAAGGTGGAGGACGCTAGCCCCATGCTAGCTGTGCGAGGACTCAACAAGGAACAAGTTCTCAAGGCTATTGAGACCGTCAAGCTTCACGACCTGCAGCTTTCTCTCGTCAATGCACCTGACATGATGAACGTGACAGGATATCCTGCATCGCTGGCGGCTCTGAAGCAGACGCTCGAGGACCTGGTTGACAAGCCTGATGCTGACCAAACGCGCACCCCGCACTCGCAGCGGAAACTCACGGGATCGCTCTCGTTTCTGCCGCTTTCGGCTCCGTTCCACACTACGCTACTGAGTGCAGCGATGCCGACGGTGATGCAGGACGTCCGACGCGTCAAGTGCGAGCTCAAGGGAAGCCAACTGCAGGTCCCGGTGTACGCTACCGACGGGGACGCCGCAAACCTGCAGACCGTTGACGACGTCGTCGGAGAGCTAATCAACCTGCAGCTACTGCAGCGCGTGGACTGGACTGCTACTTGGTCGAAGATTGTGGAGCACCACTCGAACACGACCCACATCCTGGAGTTCGGCCCGGACCTGGGTGTGGCGAAGTTGAGCAACATGGTAGCGGAAGGATTGGGCGTCGAAGTGGTCGTCGCAACTCCCAAGCATCCGATCATGAAGTTGTCGACTCGGTACGCTCCTCTGGTCGGTCTACAGCAGTTCGTCGATGCCGTGCCGACCTTCACGCCGACTGTGACGACGTGGACGAAGAAGTTCGGCCCACAAGTGACTAGGTCGGGTGAGCTTCGCAACAACTTCACGGCCAAGCTTAACAAGCCGCCGGTCATGGTTGCCGGCATGACTCCGACCACCAGTCTGAATGGTGTCGACCTCGTGACAGCTATACAGAACGCAGGTTTCCACGCCGAGCTTGCCGGAGGTGGTTTAACGCGTCCGGACACTTTCGAGAAGGCCGTGACGGACTTGGTGTCCAAGCTAGCACCTGGCCTCGGCGTATCGATCAACCTGCTATACCTGAACGCGAAGCAATGGGGTTTCCAGTTCCCGATGGTGCTTCGCATGCGCCGCAGTGGTGTGCCGATCGAGTACCACGATCGGCGCTGGAGTTCCGACGAAGGAGCGTGCCCTTGACATCTTGAGGCAATTGGAGGCTGTCGGCATCAACGTGGTGTGCTTCAAACCCGGTTCGGTTGATAGTATCCACGCAGTGTTGGAGATTGCGACGGCAGTGCCGACGATGGACGTGATGATCCAGTGGACTGGTGGCCGCGCTGGTGGGCACCATAGCTTCGAGGATTTCCACCGGCCGATGGAGGATACGTATGCCGCAATTCGCCGCATGACGAACGTGTTGTTGGTTGTCGGCTCTGGCTTCGGCAATTGGGAGGACTCGGTGCAGTACCTTACGGGCGACTGGAGTCAGACTCGCGGTCACCTGCACAAGATGCCGGTGGATGGCATCCTGCTTGGCTCCCGCGTCATGGTAGCGAAGGAGGCTGCGACCGCGCCGGGAGTTAAGCAGCTACTTGTGGACACAGCGGGTGTCAAGTCGGAGATTGAGTGGGAAGCGAGTTACACGGGCGTTGTGGGAGGTGTGACCACGGTCACGTCCGAGCTGGGCGAGCCCATTCCCGTCGTGGCGAACCGCTGCGCTATGCTGTGGATGGAGCTCGACGACAAGTATTTCTCTATTCCGCGCGAGCAACTGGGGCTTGCTCTTCGGCTTAACAAGACAGACATCATTGCTCGTCTGAATGCGGACTACCAGAAGCCGTACTTTGGTTGCAAGCGTGATGTCAAGACGGGAGACATCGTGCCGGCCGACTTGGAGGAAATGTCGTACGGAGACGTGTTGTCCCGTATGATTGACTTGACGTACGTGCAGACTCCGGGCAAGCCGCAGCGCTGGGTGCACGAGTCGTACTTTTCGCGCGTGAGCAAGTTCCTCGCGCGTACGGAGGAGCGTTTCCATCGCGAAGGTTCCGGCGGCCCATTTGATCACGCAGAGCTCAAGACGAACCCGAGTAGTGCGCTGCATACGTTGATCTCCAAGTACCCTCAGACAGCGTCGACGTTGATGTCCATGCCGGACTGCGACTTTTTCCTGGAGCTCTGTCGCACGGGTGGCAAGCCTGTCAACTTTGTGCCTGCGATTGACACGGAGTTCAAGACGTGGTTCAAGAAGGATTCGCTCTGGTACTCTGAAGATTTGGATGCGGTTCTGCAGCGCGATGCACAGCGCGTTTTCATCCTTCAAGGGCCCATAGCTGTCCGCTATAGCACGGAGGTGAACGAGCGCGTTTCGGATATCCTGAGCGGCATTGCCGACGGCTTTGCTAACGTCGTGAGGGGTAGTGGTGAGGTTGCTACTGCACCCAACGCAGTCGTCAACCAGATTGTGAATATTGCTGGTGTCGAAGTCACTGAGAGCGAAGATAGCGTGGAAGTTTTGATCTCTACGACGGAAAACTCCCTACCCTCGGTGGACGAGTGGCTCACTGCTCTTGCCTTGTCCGTGAGCGACAAGGACTGGCTGAACGCGCTTATCTCGTCAAGACACGTCGTTGAGGAGAAGCGGTGGGTTGTGAACCCGGTCCGTCAGCTACTCGTGCCCCAGGTGGGCCAGAAGTACGTGGTCAATGCTGCTGGCGTTCGCGTTTTCGATAGCTGTGTTGACATCTCTGGTCCTGTGATCGAGATCACGAACAAGGATGCAGCAATTGCAGTCGTTGTGAACGAGGTGCGGCCGGCGGTCCCTGGGCTGAAGGCCGGAGTTGTTGCGCTGGAGATGACGTTCCAGTATCACCCGGAGCTGTCGTGTGCGATCACCACTGAAGGCAGAGGCTTCATCGACAAGGTGAAGGATTTCTACGCGCGCTTCTGGATGGCGATTGAGGGCGAGGAAGAGGAATCGTGCGAGGCTGCGTGCGCACAGAGCGTGACGTTCCCTTTCACGGCCAACTTCTCCATTACCGAGGAGGACATCTTGTCGTACCGTGCTGCGTTGGGACTTGATGACAACGAAGTCGGAGCTCCGGCAGACTTTACGACGATCGCGTCGTGGCGATCACTGATCCAGTCGATGTTCACGAAGGAGGTGAAGGGCAACCTGCTTGACCTGGTGCACCTGAAGCATTCGTACAAATTGCTGTCCTCGCGTAAAGTTTCGGCCACGTTCTTGCCTGGCGATGACATCGTGAGCGCGTCGACTGTCGGCAGTCTGCGCATTATTGACAGTGGCAAGGTCGTGCACGGCGTGACCATCATCTCGAGGAAGACAGTGAACGAGGAGATGTTCGAGGTGCTTGAGCCTCTTGTCGAGCTGCACAGTGAGTTCCTCATCCGCGGCTCGTTCGACGACTTTGATTCGACGTTCTCGATTGACAAGTCCGTGGACGAGTTTCTGCTCAGCCGCTTGGAAGATGTGGAAGTCCTCAAGGCGAAGTCGTGGATGAAGCTTGCTGCCGGAGCCTCGGTGAACGTTGGCGACAATCTAGTGTTTCAACTGACAACGAAGAAGCAGTACGCATCGATCAACTCTCTGAGCTTGGTGGAGGTGTCGGGCACGTTGTTCCGCAAGGAATCGGCTTCGGACGTGGAGATCAGCACGGTCGAGTTCAAGAGCCACAACGTGGACGAGAGCCCTGTTGTAGTGTTCTTGCGCCAGGTACAGCCCGAGGATGCCGCGTCAAGCGGAATGTTCGCGAATGGAGGCTCGTATATGCTGGAAAAGCCGCTGGAGATCAACGTCCCAACCAACGCTATGGCGTATGCAGTAGCTTCTCGCGACTTGAACCCGATCCACCGCTCCAAGTACGCCGCTATCCTGGGGCATCTTCCGGGGGGCAAACCGATCATGCATGGACTGTGGACTGCGACCAAGGTGCGCGACCTGGTCATCCGGAGCTTCGGTCTGGCCTTGGACAGCAACGTCGTAGAATTTCAAGTGAACTTCGACGGCCTGGTGTATCCGGGTGACAAGTTGTTCATGCAGGCGCGCCACAGCGGTCTTGACAACGGCAACAAAGTCTTGTCCGTTGAGGTTGTGAACGGCTCGGGCGAGCGTGTGATCAGCGCGCGCGCCGTCGTGAAGCAGGCGCCGACGGCGTTTGTCTTCACGGGCCAAGGCTCCACCGCGGTCGGCATGGGCATGGACCGCTACCGGGAGTCTGTGGTTGCTCGTGAGATTTGGGACCGTGGTGACGTCCACCTGCGCGACACGTTTGGCTTCTCGATCCTCGAGATCGTGCGCGATAACCCCAAGTCGATCACGGTGCACTTCGGTGGTAAGAAGGGCCGCAAGATTCGTGAAAAGTACATGAGCTTGACGTGTGAAGACCCGGTGAGTGGCGACATCGCGGTGCTCCTGCCTGAAATCAACACCCGCACGCAGAGCTTCACCTTCTCTCTGCCTGACGGTTTGCTGTTTGCAATGCAGTTTAACCAGCCTGCGCTGGTTTTGCTGGAGAGAGCGATGTTCTCCGAGATCGAGTGCGCGCAATTGATTCCGGATGACGCGTACTTCGCCGGACATTCGCTTGGTGAATACGCCGGTCTGAGTTCATTTGCAGGTGCCTTGGCTCTGGAGGACGTCGTGGAAGTGGTGTTTTTGCGTGGTTTGATCATGCAGAAGGCTGTGAAGCGCGATGCCGACGGACGCTCCGAATACGGCTTGGTGACCGCGAACCCCATGCGTGTCGGCCCTCACTGCACGGAAGAGGTCCTACACACGATCGTGAATGGTATCGAAGCAGCTTCGGGTGAGCTCCTACAAGTGGTGAACTTTAACGTCCAGCAGTACCAGTACGTCGTTGCCGGCGACAACGTCAATCTGGAGACGTTGTCGCTCGCGCTTTCGTCTTTCAAGACGGCGAAGTCGACGGGACCTGAAGACGTGAACAAGATCGTCACTGACGCGCTGGCGCAAGCGCGCGCTCGGAAGGAAAAGTGTCAGCAACGAGGCCGTCCGTTTACCTTGAGCAGAGGTGCGGCAACGATTCGGCTGGCTGGAGTTGACGTTCCGTTCCACTCGCGCGAGCTGCTTGGTGGTGTGCCGTCATTCCGTGCGATGTTGCGGACCAAGTTCGACCCGCAAGTGCTGGAGCGCCAGCTGCAGCTTTTGGTGAACCGCTACATCCCAAACTTGGTGGCGATCCCGTTCTCGCTGGAACGCTCGTACGTCGAGAAGGTGTACGCCGCGACGAAGAGCCCGTACCTGGCTGAGGTTCTGGACCCGATGCAATGGGAGCACACCTCCAAAGCCCAGCTCGCACACCTGCTTGTAGTGGAGTTATTGGCGTACCAGTTTGCGTCTCCTGTCCAGTGGATTAAGACGCAGGCGCTGTTGTTCTCGGACGGCGATGTTCGCCGCGTCGTGGAGGTCGGCCCTGCTCCGACGTTGACAAACATGGCGCTGCGCACTCTCCAGGTTGGTGACTTCCCGGACGTGCCGCGTGAACTCCTGTGGTTCCAGCGTGACCGCGAGGTTGTGCACTTCGAAGAGAAGACGTCGAACGTGTCCGCATCGGAGTACGCTCGTGGTTTAGCTGCTGCTACGTCTGCTTCGAAGGTTGAGGTGGCCGTTGCCGCTCCAGCCCCGGTTGTCGCTGCTCCTGTACAGGAAATGCAGTCTGTTCCTGCTCCTGTCGTAGCTGCCTCCGCTGTTGAAGACGCTTCGGTTGCTGCCCTGCACGTTCTTCGTGTGCTTCTTGCTGTGCGCTTGAACAAGACGCTGGTAGAAATTACGGAAAACACGGACGTCAAGACGCTGTGCGCCGGCAAGTCCGCTGTCCAGAACGAGATTCTTGGTGACCTCGAGACGGAGTTCGGTGGCGGTGTTCCTGAAGGTGCTGGTGAGGTGCCGCTGAAGGAGCTGGCCTCCAAGTTTTCGGACTACAACATGCTGGGTAAGGTGACGCACGGCCTGATCAACAAGGTGGTGGCGAGCAAAATGCCCGGCGGCTTCACGATGTCGAGCATTAAGGAATATCTGAGCGCTGAGAAGGGTCTAGGAGCTGGCCGCATGGAGAGCGTATTGGTTTACTCTCTGCTTCTCGCCCCCCAAACTCGTTTCAAGAGCGACGCGGACGCGCGCAAGTGGCTGGACGACAGCGTGAGCGGATACGCGTCGTTTGCTGGTATCTCTCTCGCTCGTCCGACGATAGCTGCGGTGGCCACACCCTTCATCCCTGCTCCGGTTTCAATCCCGACGGTGAGTGACAAACCCGTGGAACCGAAGCACGCGCTGCTGGTGATGCTCGCAGCGAAGTTCGGCAAGGCTTTTAACGAGGTTCCGGAGACGACGACCATCAAGGAACTGTCGGCAGGCAAGTCGGCTGTGTAGAACGAGATCGTTGGTGACCTGGAAAAGGAGTTCGGCTCCGGTCCCGACGATGCGGCGGAGATGAAGTTGGTTGAGCTGGCAGGAAAGTTCCCCGACTACGCATCCCCAGGCAAGGTGACTAGCGCTTTGGTCGCGAAGATGCTGGCGAGTAAGATGCCTGGTGGCTTTGGTCTGTCGGTCATCAAAGAATACTTATCCAGCGAGCGCTGCCTGCCGAGCGGCCGTATCGAAAGCGTCTTGCTCCACGGTCTGACGCAGAACCCGAAGCAGCGTCTTTCGGATGATGCTACGGCGAAGAAATGGCTGGATGGCGTCGTGGACGACTACGCCAAGTATGCCGGAGTCGACATTCCATACCTGTCGAAGCTGGGAGGCATGATGGCTGGTCCGGCGGTGGGTCAGCAGGTGATGCAGTCGAGATCGTTGCCGAACGACTTCGAGAAGCGTCTGAGGAACATGATCGCGGACCAGATCGATGCGCTGAACACGTTCCTGGGCGACGATCAGCTGGACTGGCACAGCAAGATCGAGACGGAGGTGGACATGCGCGAAGGTCTTGAGTCGTCGGTGTTTCAGTGGGTGAAGGAGCACGGCGAGTTCTACAGCGAAGGCGTGGTAGGCAAGTTCGACGCCAAGAAGGAGCGGCAGTACGACAGCTACTGGAATTGGGCTATTCAGGACGCGATGGAGCTTTTCTTCCATGCTGTGGCGGCGGACGCACGTGCGGACGAGTCTGTGCTTCCGCCACTCGAGTGGTTCAAGCCGTACCTACGCAACCGAGCCAAACCAGAGCTTCTGCAATGCACGCAGTTCTTGGTATCACGAGCAGAGGAAGAAAGCGGACCTGAGCTTGCTCAGGCAGTCCAATTGCTGGTGGAGCAAGTGGAGGAGTGGTTAAACGTGAACCCTGTGAGCATGCAGAGCTTTAAGCCGATGCAGCCGCAACTCCGCATTCTTGAGAACGGTGAGCTCGAGTACGCTGAGGTGCCTCGTGACGGTGTGGCAGACTCGACCAGCTACGTTAACGAGCTTGCTCGTGGTCTGGAGTACAACGACGCGAAGTGCGAGTCGGCGACGTCGCTGGCTGCTCGCTCGTCCTCGTTGCGCTACGGTTTAAACGAGAACCTGAAGGAGGTCGTGCTGCCGTTCGTACACATCCGCAAGTCGTCCGGCGTAGACCCGACGGTCCGTCTGTACGATGTTGAGTCGACCTGTGCGCTGCTGTCGTGCATGCGCGAGATGGCCTCGACGGGTATCTCGTTTGCTGACAAGGTGGCACTGCTGACTGGTTGCGGCAAGAACTCGATTGGTGCCGAAATCATGAAAGCTTTTCTGGAAGGTGGTGCGACCGTCTTCGTGACGACGAGCAGCTTTAGTATGAAGACGACTACCCTGTTCCGAGAGATCTACGAGCAGCACGGTAGCCGCGGCAGCCGTCTCATCATACTCCCGTTCAACCAAGCGTCTAAGGCGGACGTGCAGGACCTGGTGGCGCACATTTACAACGTTCACAAGCTGGACCTGGACTTCGTGGTTCCGTTTGCGGCTCTGCCGGAGGTCGGAAGTACGATCTCCGACATTGACTCGCGCGCGGAGTTGGCCCACCGCATCATGCTGACGAATGTTGTTCGTCTACTGGGCGAAGTCGTGACGGCGAAGAAGGCGCGCGGCATCACTACCCGCCCTGCACTCGTGGTCCTACCCATGTCGCCGAACCACGGCAGCTTTGGCGGCGATGGTCTGTACGCGGAGTCGAAGCTGGGTGTGGAGAGTCTCATGGGCAAGTGGCATTCGGAGGGCTGGGATGACTAGCTTTCGGTGCTGTTATCGGCTGGACTCGTGGCACGGGTCTCATGTCGGGCAACAACCTGGTGGCTGCCGGAGTAGAGAAGCTGGGAATGCGCACGTTCAGTACGACGGAAATGGGCTTCAACGTCGTTGCGCTGATGCACCCGAGCATGGTGGACCGAGCGGCCGATTCACCTATCTTCACCGACCTCACCGGTGGCATGGCCCAGGTGAGTGACCTGAAGGACCAGGTGGATACCATTCGCGCCGACATCATGCAGAAGGCGAGGGTACAGTCATCGATCCACTCCGTCTTGGAGAATGACAAGTCGAAGCTGCAGTTGAGCTCTTCCGGCTCGAAGGAGATCGTCTGTCGCGCAAACATGTCGAGTTACTACTGCAACTCGTTCCCGAGCCTGTCCAGAGTGGCTAAGCTTTCCACCACGCCGAAGCAGACACTGCTGCGTGGCATGCTGGACCTTCGCCAGGTTGTTGTCGTGACCGGTTTCGGCGAGGTGGGTCCGTGGGGCAGCGCGCGTACGCGCTGGGAGATGGAGTCGTACGGTGAGTTCTCACTGGAAGGCTGCATCGAGTTGGCATGGTTGACAGGCCGCATCGTGTTCGAGAACGGCAACTGGGTCGATGCCGATACGAAGGAGATCGTGCCGGATCACCAGGTGAAGTCTCGCTACGAGGAAGATATCGTTGAACACTCGGGCATTCGCATTGTGGAGCCGGCGTTATTCGACGGCTACGATCCGAAGAACAAGATGGTGCTGCATCAGGTTGCTATCGACAAGAAGATGTCGCCTATCGAGGTTGCTGACCGCGAGGAAGCGCTTCAGTTCCGGAAGGAGCTGGGCAAGGACAACGTGGACGTGTTCCAGAATGCGTCGGGCGCGTGGATGATCCGCCTGCGCAAGGGCTCCGTCCTGAATATTCCCCGCGCACTCAGCTTGACCGCTTTGTGGCTGGCCAGATCCCGACGGGCTGGAGCGCTGAGCGCCTCGGTCTGCCTGAGGACTTGGCTGATGCTGTAGACCCTGTCACGTTGTACGCTCTTGCTTCGACGATGGACGCATTCGTGTCGGCCGGCGTGACGGATCCGTACGAGTTCTACCAGTACGTACACGTCTCGGAAGTCGGCAATACGTCCGGCGGCGGCATGGGCGGCATGCGCGCAGTCACACAGATCTACAAGAACCGCGTGTTGGGCAAGCCTGCTCCAAGTGATGCCCTGGAGTGCTTCATCAACACGCCTCCTGCTTGGGTGAACATGCTGTTGCTGAGTTCGTCCGGTCCGATCAAGACGCCCGTGGGTGCTTGTGCCACGGCGGCCGGGTCGCTGGATATCGGCGTGGAGACCATCAAGAGCGGCAAGGCGCGCGTGTGTATTGTCAGTGGCTACGATGACTTTGGAGAGGAGGGTGCGTTCGAGTTCGCGCAGATGAAGGCAACGAGCGACTCGGTGAAGGAGATAAGCATGGGTCGTGAACCGAAGGAGATGTGCCGTCCGTGCTCAAGTACGTTGGATGGCTTCATGGAGAGTCATGGAGCTGGTATGCAGTTGGTGATGGACGCCCAGCTTGCGCTTGACATGGGTTTGCCGATCTACGGCATCGTTGCGCTTACCAACACGGCGACAGACAAGATCGGCCGTTCTGTACTGGCTCCTGGTCAGGGTATTCTGACGACGGCGCGCGAGACGGCATCGAACAACTCGCCGCTGCTGGACGTGGAATACCGTCGCCGCCAGTTTGACGACGAGCTGGAGAGCATCGACGAATGGTTCGTGCGTGAGACGACATTGATTGACGGTGATGACTCGCGCTTGAAGCTGCTGAGTGAGATGAAGACTCGCAAGATGCAGTCCGCGCAGGCGATGTGGGGCGACAAGTTCTACCAGGGACGCAAGGACATCGCTCCAATCTGTGGCGCGCTGAATGTCTGGAACCTGGACGTCGACGACCTGGGTGCGACTAGTTTCCACGCGACGGGCACAAAAGCCAACGACAAGAATGAGAACGAGGTGGCGCACAAGCAACTGGTTCACTTGGGCCGATCCCCAGGGAACCCGCTGCCAGTGATCTGCCAGAAGAACCTGACGGGCCACCCGAAGGGCGCCGCTGCTGCTTGGCAGCTAAACGGATTGCTGCAAGTGCTGAACACGGGCTTGATCCCAGGCAACCGTCAGCTGGACAATACATGGGAAGCGCTGCGCCAGTACAGTCACCTCTTCTACCCGAACCGGAGCCTTCAAACTGGTGGTATCAAGGCCGTCCTCCTCAAGAGCTTCGGCTTTGGACAGGTCAGTGGCGAAGTGCTACTGGTGCACGCGGACTACCTACTGTCTACGCTTCCTGGTGACGTCTTCCGGCAGTACTCGGCTCGTCACGAGAAGCGTCTGATCAAGATGAACAAGTACGCACAAGGCGTAATCACCGGCAAACAACCGCACATCCAGGTGAAGAACGAGACGCCGTACTCTTCGAAGCAGGAGAGTAGCGTGTACCTGGACCCCACGGCTCGTGCAGAGTACGATACGACCGCCCAGACGTGGCGCTTTGGCAGCTCCGACTCTGCTAACGTACACCGACGTCTGCGAGTTTCCAAGCGTGTGAAGACGACTAAGACTCCCGCTGAGGCCGCGAAGCAGGTGTCGAACGCACATCCGACTGATGCGTCGTCAAAGCTGCTGACTGCTATGAACCAGGCAGCGGTTGACCTTGGTCTGGCGATGGGCGTGGGAGTGGATGTGGAACCCGTGGCCACCTTCGCGAACCTGAACGGCCGAGAGGACTTCATCCGGCGGAACTTCACGGACCAGAAGATGACGTACTGCTACAGTGCACCGCACCCAGCTGCGAGCTTTGCTGGCCGCTGGGCTGCCAAGCAGGCGGTGATAAAGGCCATGCCGAGTGCTGCTGCGACGGAGCAAAACCTCTGGAAAGGTGTCAACGCACCACTGCGCGACATCGAGGTCGTCGTGACGGCTTCAAAGGCGCCATCCGTGCTGCTGTCCGGTTACCCGTTGCAGATCTTCAACCGCCTAGGTCTGTCCAAGCTCAGCGTGTCCATCAGCCACTCGGGCGACTTCGCTGTCTCTCAAGCTTTGGCCGGTAAGGCAGCTTCAACATATCAGTTAGATGTTAGAATCCACAACTTCAACTTATCTGGTGAGTTAACAAAAAAGTACCAGCTGTATGCAAAGATGTGAAATATCAAACCTAGATTAGGCTGATCTCCCTAGTGTAGGACGACGAGAATCCAGGTCGATGTACTCAGTATTTTGACACTTCGAGTATCACCAGCAGCAGGATGAACCTGTTCGGGCGCAAGTCGGCGGCGCCCGCGCGCACGGGGCCCGTAGCGACGGCCGATACGATCCGCAACCTGCGCGGGCAGCTGGAGTCTCTGGAGAAGCGCGAGCTGCACATCGTGAAGAAGATCGCGCTGCAGCTGCAGGAGGCCAAGCAGAAGAGCGCGGCCAAGGACAAGCGCGGCGCCATCTTCGCGCTCAAGCGCAAGAAGATGTACGAGGCCGAGGTGGAGAAACTGCAGGGCGCGCGCATGACGCTGGAGACGCAGGTCATGACGCTCGAGAGTGCGCACGTGAACATGGAGACGTTCACGGCGCTGCGCTCGGGCGCGGAGCAGATGAAGGCCATCCACGGCCAGATGAACGTGGACAAGGTGGACAACATCATGGACGACATCCAGGAGGAGATGGCCACGGCGGACGAGATCGGCCGCGCCATCTCGCAGCCGCTCGGCTCGCAGCTCTACGACGACGACGAGCTCGAGGACGAGCTGCGCGAGATGGAGGAGCTCGAGCTCGAGGAGAAGACGCTGGAGCCTGTTGCGGCAACACCTGCAGAAGCTGCAGAAGCTGCAGCGGCAGCGGCAGCCAGAGCTCCACCCATGCCGGCTACAGCTGCTACTGCTACTGCTGCGTCGGCGCCACCTGCGCCGACAGCGCAGTACAACTTGCCGGATGTGCCTACTCACGCCGTCGAATCCAACATTAACGTGGTGGGCAGCGCGGACGAAGACGAACTGGAGGCGCTGAGGAAGCTCGAGGCGTCCATGACGCTGTAAGGTCGTAAGAGAAAGAAAAAGAAGCAGAAGAACGAGCTGGCGCGTGCTCTGCTTCTTCAGATATGTATGGCAATAAAAGGAAAAACGGACACACAACTGACTGACAAACTGCAGTGGTTATGCTCAGATACATGGCCGTACACGCAGCCCTCCTCTCGTCTCTCGCCTTGCTGTCGTCTGCCTCGTAGTGCCCTTGTCTGACAAGAGCCCTGTTGCACTACATCTATCTCTTGACCCACTGGAATTTCTTCCGGGCCTTGGGCTGACCAGGCTTCTTTCTCTCGACCATACGCGGGTCACGCGTGATCAGTCCCGCCTTCTTGAGGGCCGGACGCATCTCCGGGTCGAACTTCTCCAGCGCACGGGCGATACCGTGACGTACCGCACCTGCCTGACCGGTCATGCCTCCTCCCTTGACCGTGCAGTACACG
This sequence comes from Phytophthora podocarpi, assembly GCA_001314375.1. NCBI lineage: Eukaryota > Oomycota > Peronosporomycetes > Peronosporales > Peronosporaceae > Phytophthora > Phytophthora podocarpi. Next base: position 1,123 of record LGSN01000173.1, on the reverse strand, counting down.
TCGAAGCCGCCGATCTGCTCCACCGCGGAGAAAGGCATGAGCACGTCCTCACGGTGGGTGTCGCGCACGAAGTAATCCACCAGATCCTTCTTGTTCACCTGAATGCGGCCTGTGAAAGGATGCGCGACGGGTTTGACCCACACACGGGCCACGCTGGTTTTACGACGACCTGTACCATAAGCGCGCCCCTTCTCGTCGAGCTTCTGCACACGCACGACCTTGGTCCTGGCCTCGTGGAACGCGATGCGCGCCGAGTTGGCGCGGATCGCGCGCTCCTCCTCCACGCTGATCATGTTGCGTACGGACTGCAGCCACGTGGGGACGCCCTCCTCGGTCACGGCGTCGATATTGCCGTCGAAGCCAAACCACTTGGCGCCGTCCTGGGCACCCCAGCGCTCCTCGTCGAAGTATTCGGCGTTGAACTCCATGAAGGCGTCGAGGCGGCGCCGCCGCTCGGCCGTGGAGATGCCTTCTTCGTCGATGGGCAGCAGCTCTTCGACTTCCTCGACCTCCTCGCCCTCAGATTCTGAGTCGCTGCTGTCTGAGTCCGAATCTGATTCCGAGTCGCTGTCGTCCTGGGACGCGAAGAGCTTGGAGGCGTCCGAGTTCCTGATCTTCTTCTTCTTGCTGTCGACGTCGCTGGGCTTGTCGCTCAGGAAGCGCGCGCCGGGCACCAACACGGCGCTGAGAAGCGGGCGGGCGGACGGACGTAACGCAGTCGCCGCCGCGGGGGCCGCTGCGCGCGCCACTCGACGCGCCGTCAGCAGCAGCAGCTTCATGTCCTTTGATGTGATGCGGGGAAATGAGAGGCGACGGAGTGTTGTGTGGAGGAGAGCAATAACGGATTGTGATTGGATGAAATTAAGTACGATGCTAGAGAGGTGGCCATGATAGTAGAAAGGTTGATCCACATTTTAATGTAGTCATTTACAATTTTCCGAACTTTTTGTTTTGACTGGAAAAGGATGAAATTGCATTTTTTTTTAAATCACCAAACCGACAATTGCACAGCCGATCGATTTGAGCGCGCCACGAGCGCCTTGCCGATCCGCGAGGACACCGTCCGATACCTGCGCGACACAAGCGGCCAACTCACCGCCAACAGCGTCGCAACGAACATGGC
>LGSN01000172.1:0-53637 GCA_001314375.1 Phytophthora podocarpi | reverse complement strand
CAACTCACGCATAATATTGAATCAATATCATTTCTTTTAGGTCGCGTTCGCGCTTGATTCCATTTCACCTAAATTGTAACAAAATTGAAACAATTCATTATGGCTGCCGACCAAACAATATTTTTTCTCTCACGTCGTTCTCTAACCCTACTCATGTTTAGTTCTCCAGTATGTGTACTGGAGAGAACCCTCGACTTATCAAAGAACACCTAGTACTGAATAAGAGCCCCCCCATCTCGTCGAACCGTGATTATATCTTCTTTTGCTTTATTTGAGTTATAATGAAACTTTAGCTATAACGGATAGCCAACCACAGGGCATGATTTTTACAGTACGCTAGCGCAGGTTGCGGCAAAGTTTTGCTATAACGGGTTGAAGTAGTGGGCAGTAATTTATGAATCTCGTCCTCACAATTCAAAGATGCCGAAGAACAGAACACGGATTAACGGGTTCACTATTCAAAATGACTTTTGAAAGGCGGGAGTTATTGACCCTGCAGTAGTGANAATTGTTCAACTTGCATTGTCTGTTGCGGGAAGCACTCACCCCAAAAGGTGCAATCCCGTTAATACTACAACAAAATCGATAATACACGTTGCATTACCGAAACTCCACAAACACATTGAAGAAAATGCCACTTCTGCCCAACTCATTGTGCCATCTAATTATTGTGCTTTTAATCCAACTAACTTTCCCGTGCCGTCGGAAAGTTCATTAAGTGTGTACATCGCNGGAAATAATGCGGCGAAGAATGCTGTTCACACTTAAACCCTTTCTGTTCGCAAGGCCGCATCTGGAGATAAGATTGCACATGCGATGATTGTTCACAAATGATTAGTGCAGGTTGAAGGAATGGGTAAAGTATTCATTGCAACTGCTCCAACAAGAACCATGCAGAAAATCGGCGCATACAACATAAGCTTTACTAGAAAATTGTGCGAAAGAAGAAGAAGAAGAAAAAATGATGCTGACGTCTCAAGAGCTGCTGAACCAAGCTGCTGCAGGCTCGGAAAGCCTCACCAAAAGTTAGCTTCGCCAGTGTTTGCGCTTTGAGTGACGAATATTATTTCGACGTTGTCGACGATACCATCGCGACTCCAGCGGTTCAAATTTGCGATGCGGCCACGCTATCTAGTAGTTCAGATGGTTTTCATGCGGACGTCGTAGTTGAAACAAATGTTAAGCTCATAAGCGGCAGGGTATTGCCGCGTAACGCAAACAGTTGCTGGACACGGTTGCTCTTTTCCTTGTCGTCACACCATCAAAGTAACTACGAAGAAGGAGATAGCTCTCATTTGGTATGCACTTACCAAAGATGCTCGACTAAGTCGTCGCGTAGACGAAATTANTTTCATCGAAGAGGAAATGGTTGACGCCTTCTATGTCGCGTTCGGCTTCAATTATAATGTTGTGCAACAAAATATAGGTTGGTTCCACGACTTTCCGACATCCATCTTGCATCTTAACATAGAGCTGAGGCTTGTTAGTTGTGGACACTAGCAACAACGCAATAAGTCATGTTGTATTCGTGCCCATCGACGACGAACGTCACTTCCGGAGCTTCACCAAGATGGATTCCATCGAAGAAACTCGATCGATCTAGGATGTTGATATCGTTAACAGATCCTGGTCAGCCAAAACTCGCATGCCAAATCCAAAGATCCTCGTCAGCAAAGGTCTCCAGTACGACAGTTGGTCCTGATACAGAGGAGGAAGCGGGATATGGCAATGACAAGGGTGCCGCAGAAGAGGAGAAAGGAGCAGAGCACAAACATAATTCAGCTAAACGTGGAGACGGGAAGGAAGTACANTACCTGGACAATACCTGGAACTTTGTCATAATACCTGAACTATATGAGCTCATCATTTCATCAACGCTGAGCACATGACTGACCCTGGGGAAAACCTGAACCGTTAATATATTACCTGCAAATAAATTACCTGCATTTAATCGTAGACATTCGAATACCGGTACATGGTCTAAAATAATACCTGGTCTAAACCCTGGCTTCAACCTGGATCATTCCTGGAAACAATTACACCTAACCCTTCACAAACCTGGACTCCAAAAAAAACATTTACTTCGGAACTGCGAATCAAGCGGGCCACTCTGCCCGCGAACCAGTATTGGAGAGCTAACGTACAGATACGCATCATTGATGGCATGTAGACACTCCCCGTATGTTTTACTGTGTAGATTGCACCATATCCGTAACGTAACGGATACGTGCGGAGTCACCATTAATGAGTGGGCTGGTTGAAGTTAACAAGCAAATGATGGGACGTAATTTGTGCGCCAGTGGCAAGTTGCCACGGCAGCATGCCGCGTGTCATGGGACGCATTGTGGGTGTCGTAAGCTTGCACGCGATCAAAAGATGACGAGAGGCAGCGAGACTCCATGTCATGGGCCATGACGGTGGAGCTCCTATAACAACATCATTTCTCATTTCGCCCCAACCGTCACAAGACGCACGACGACCACGACCATGGAGACCGAGAAGGCGAAGATGCTGCGTGGTGAGCTGTACTTCTCCATGGACCCAACGCTATTCGAGGAGCGACAGGAGACTCGGAAGCTGGTCAAGCGGTACAACGAACTCGACGGAGCCGAGACCCCCGCGGCCCAGAAGATCCTGACCGAGCTACTTGGCGCTAAAGGGCGTGAATGCTTCATCGAGATGCCCTTCCGCTGTGACTACGGAGCTAACATCCGACTGGGCGACAATGTCTACATGAACTTCAGCTGCGTCCTGCTCGACGTGTGCGAGGTCACCATCGGCAGTCGGGTCATGTTTGCGCCCAACGTGCAGCTGTACACCGCCACGCACCCGTTGGGACCCAAGACGCGAGCGTCCGGATACGAATTGGGCCAGCCGATCACCATCGAAGACGACGTCTGGATCGGTGGCAACGTCGTGGTTCTGCCCGGGGTTACCATTAAACATGGAGCTGTGATCGGAGCTGGAAGTGTGGTGACCAAAGATGTGCCGCCCATGTGCGTGTACGCTGGAAACCCGGCAAAGTTTATCAAGAAAATTGAGGAAGAGTAAAGCGAAAATTTCGACGTTACTTGGTGGACGGACCAGCGTAAATGGTCGTCAGAAATGTCACGAAACACAAATTTGACGTCTGTCTATTGTTGGGTTTGCTAACTACATGTAACTAAATGAAGCTGGCTTCGTTGTCGGCCGTTGCGGCAGACTTGGCTAGCTGGTCCAGCAAACTCTTCACGCTCTTCACCCGCTTTTTCAGCATTGTCCGAGTTTTCGGATCAGACTCGCCGCGGAAGCTCGTCAGGTGCTGGTGGAAGAACACCGCAAGACCGTCGATTGTAAGCTGCGCCTTCTTCGTCTGCAGCAGGCGCTGGAACGCCTGCGCCATCTCCAGTTCGCTCTCCACCTTGAGGATCTCCTCCATCAAAACCCGCAGTAACAGAATGCTCTTCTCCTCCAACTGAGTGAAGTCGAGCACCTTCAGACATGACAACGACAGGTTGCTGCTCAGCACCAGCCCAGCCAGCATCTGAGCCTGGTTGTACAACCTCCGCGGCTTCAGCGACTCCATCTGCTTGAAAATATCCCAGAACGCGAGCTGGAACGTGAATTTGTATCGCGGATCCATCTCGCACAGCTTCTCGGCCAGCACCAGGTAGTACTTGTTGAACTTGTTCTCTTGGCCGCAGCAGTGCAGTAGCACACGCACAATCTCGCGCTCCTGTTTCTCCTTTAGATGCAGCTGCAGAAGCCGCTCGTAGGCGTCAAAGCAGTCAGCCGCGCCCATGAGCGCCACGAATATTTTCTTCCGAACGTCCGTGTTCATGTGCTGCTTCTCCGCGAGTTTCAGGAGTCTGTCATGCTCGCGCGCAGTTTCACTAGCAGCAGCATCGTTTGCCGCACCATCGATCGACTTCTGTTGCTGGTAGCCGACCCACGTACCACCGACAACCCACCAACGACCATCTTCGTCGGCGTTGAGCAGCTCGTGCAGCGACACACGCAGCGGGTTGTTAGCGTTTCCACACCGCGTCTTCACGCGGCCGAGCCACTTCTTTAGCGACGACACGTCCAATGCACCACCACCACCGACACCACCAGCGTTGCGGCTCTTGCCCTGCTTGGACGACTTCTTGAGGTTGTAAATGAGGTCCAGAATGAAGCGAACACGTTCCTCGGGTTGTTTGCCGCCATTCGCTTGTTGTGCCTCGCCCACTTTCTGCTGCACGGCAGCAACCATCTGGCGCAAGGCGTCGGCATCATCCGCGCGAAGCTGAGCGCCGCCAATTTTCAAAAGCTGGTGAATAAGCTCAATGTCGGTGGACGAGAAACTGTCCACGAATGACCGGAAGAGGTCGTACACGAGAGTACAGTGTACGACGCCAAAGTTGTACAGCATCATCACAAACAGCAGCAAGTTCACGGGCACCTTGGATGTTCTACCGTCGTCGCCATTGTTGTCGTGCTGTGTATCTGCAGATTCGCTTAGCTGCTGCTTCTCCTCCTCCACGCTATCCATGAGTTTGCGCACCAACTTCTCAACAAAGAAGCCTCCCACTTCGCTGCCAACGCTGTGATACAGAGCTGCCACCAGAGCACCACCTACCTTGATGAGTGGTGCCATCACTTGTCGTGGGTGGCATGTCGTCTGAAGCAGCTTCTCTATCAGGATCTCGTTCACGAGCGATCGGCCGTTTTCGCGGTAGATCTTCTCCATTTCCAACGCGATTGACCTGAAAATTCATTGGCAAGGCACAGACAGTTAGTGACCATCGTGTTCCTGCCCAATACAGCCACATGCGACGTACTCCATATTGGACTCGGAGATACGGTTAAGCTGGCCGTTAATACGACGCGTCAACTCGCGCATGGCCTGCTCATCCATCTGCGAGGGCTTGACTTTTTGTGTGGCTGCTGCCGCTGCAGCAGCTTCGGCCTCAGCTTGAAGCTTTCGGCGAAGGTGAGGGGGCAAGTACGCCGACGGCTTCTTGGACCCGTCACTCGACTTGATGACATGCCGACCGTAGATATCTTCTTCGACAACGACGCTCTCCTCGACACGTCCGTCCTCATCACTCTCTTCGTCCTCGTCATCGCTCTCTTCCTCCTCTTTTTCCTGTTCTGCCTCACCTTTGCTGTCATCGCTTTCCCCCTCTGGGTCAGCGCTGGTCAATTGCTGGTTTCGCAGAGTGTTGGCTCGGGCTTCGTCCTCATCTTCCTCTTCCTCGTCTAAATAAAACTGCGCGAGGTCCGTGTCTGACTCGGACTCGGACTCATCGGTCGGCAGTTCATCCATGCCCTTCAGAAACTCCGCGTCCTCCTCCTGCAGCAGTTCCATCTCCCGTCGAGTCTCTTCGTCCACCTCCATATCGTCTCCAAACTCGCTGCCAACCTCCGATCTCTCACTTTCCTCGTCGTCTCCATCACTCTCGACGTCTCCATCACTCTCGACGTCTGCATCATTGGCTCTAGAGTGTTTAACCACTTTGGTCGACTTGGGTCGTCCCTTCACCACTCTACAAAGTAAAAGAATAAAAAAATAAAAAACTCATTAGAGTTTGCTCATTTCCTCCACAATCTCCAAACTGACTGCAGCCTCCTCACTCGGAAATGCGGTTCAGCCCCGACAAAAAGTCCGCAAAGTCGTCACCCAAACCGTCCTTCGAGTACTCCCTAAAACACAGTCAAACATCACCAAAGTCAGCCACAAGCAAAATAAAAATATAAAATAAAAATAATCTCCATACTTTTTGAGCTTCTTCAGCGCCGACTCAGATTTATTGGACGACGAGGAGCCAAGTCCCAGTTTGGCCTCCAGGGCCTTGATGTCCTTGTCCTCGGCACTCACCGACTGCAGTTCACCTACAACGTTGAGTATCAGTTAGTTAGTCAGTAACGTACGTACCATATCACTTTATTACATTTTATTTATAATAAAAATAATTATTATAAATCACCATTCTTCGCACTCGCAGCTTCCGCCAAAAACTCATGGAATTTGTTGGTGATGCCAGAGTCGCCACGATGCGTTTTGGCAGGTTTCTTGCCCTGGAACGCACACGCCTTGACGCTCTTCTCTGCTGCAGCTGGAGTTTCGACCTCCTTGCGGTGTTGCTTGTTCTTCTGCCGCTTCTTGTCCTCGCGCTCCTGCTTGCGCTTGGCCTTGCGCGACACAACGCCTGCCATTGCTACACTACACTGCAAACCAGTCAAATCAAAGGCGCGTAACCCCAGGGTTACATTAGGGTTTCAAAGGTTACACTCACTTCAAGTTTCTAATCGGAATCAGATTTAGAAACGGATACCTTCCCACCGAAGAAAACGATGGCGCGCCGGCTTCGTCGCGGTGACGGCGCTGCGTTGTTTGGGCTGTTGTGGGCGGCTTCGTGTGTGTTTCTGGTGGCGTTGCGCTTTTCCCCACGCGGGGCTGCAGTTTCCACTCCATCTGGTGTCTCCAAGCCGCGCGTTTTCGAGCCGACGGACGATCGGAATTTCGTGTCTAACGCGATTCTAAGTGACAAATCGACGCTGTCGCTGGTGGAGTCGCTGCCTGTGGGGGACTTTGCGCTGTCGTCAGCCGTCCCGCAGACGTTCGAGGCCCTTAAGCATCATGTGCAGGCTGCTACGACGTCCATCGACCTCAGCGCCATGTACTGGAATTTGTTAGGAGAAGAAGACCGGAAAGTTTACTCCGATGCCGAGATGACGAGCTTTGGCGCCGAGCGAGGCAGAAATTTGCTGTTCGCACTGCGAGACGCAGCGACTCGCGGCGTAAACATTAGGATTTTGACGGCGAAACAGAGTCAATTAGAAACGCTGGACCAATTAGAAACGACGTCGCTGCCGAGTGAAGTGCAGGTGCTGATGGATGCGGCACCGCAGAATGTGCACGTGCGGTGCTGGAGCGGCCCCGAGTGGTACGGCAGCGGCATTCTGCATCAAAAGATCTGGGTATTTGACGAGCAACACGTGTACGTGGGCAGTGCCAATATGGACTGGAAGTCTCTGGCTCAGGTGATGGAGGTGGGGGTGGTCATGGAGAATTTGCCACCGACGTCGGAGACGATGCGGGACTTGCAGAGGTTGTTTGACACCTGGTGGACGTTTGCGTCGTCAGATTTGCTACCGGCCAAGACGCAGACGTACTTTTCGGAGAAGTTCCAGCATCAACTGCAGGTGCCTGCGTGGTCGCTGTACCTGCCAGACGAGAAGAGAATTGAAGATCCATTCGTGAAAGCTGGGTTGTCGGCTCTGGGGAATATTTCACATCAATTGCAGACGCCGTTTAGCACGGCTTTGACTGAAAATGATGCTGAAGGTGAGGCGTCGACTGCTGCGCAGATGTTCGTGGCAGCTGCACCTTTGGAAGCGACGGCTGCACATTCGCGAGCTTTTGACAAGGACGCTCTGGTGTACACGATCCGGTCGGCGAAATCGTTCGTCAGTCTCAGTGTCATGGACTTTTCGCCGTTCTCGATGTATACGCCAGGGCCTCTTCACTGGCCAGCCCTGACGGACGCGCTGCTGGCCGGGGTGTACGGCAAACCTGGACTACAGGTGCGACTGCTGATCAGCCAGTGGCAGCACACCAGCCCTCAAATGCTGGAGGCACTTGCCACGTTGCAGCAGCAGGCAGAGCTGTGTCAGCATACGCACGCTCGGTGCTCTGGAAGACTTGAGATCAAGATTTTCCGTGTACCGGGTTGGCAGAACACCACGTCCAGTACTGGTACAAAAGCTGTATGGCCCTCGTACACTCGTGTGAATCATGCCAAATACATCGTCACGGATACTCGCGCGAATGTAGGCACAAGCAACATGGAGTGGGGATACTTCTACACCACAGCAGGAGCCAGCGTCAACACTAACCACGAGCCGACACGAAAAGCACTCGAGAAAGTATTCGAGAGAAATTGGAACTCAAGTTATGCCCAACGTTTGGACGAAATGTTGGCTGGCGAACCTTGAGGTTGCCAAAAAGTGTTCGTGATTGTCCTACACCGACTAACTAACGCCAAAAAAAAAAATATTCACTCGTCGGTGCGCGCTGATCTATCTAGCTTTATCATTGCTCCTCCTCCTCTTCTGCCTCCTCTGTTTCTCTACTGTCACTTTCGTCTTCATCGTTGACTTCATCGGCATCACTCTCAGCGTCAGAGTTACTGTCTTCTTCTTCATCTTCTTTATCTTCTTCGTCTCCGTTAGGACGGGTGCTCGGATCGTACACATTCACGAGTTGTGCCATCCCAGCGTCGACGTGGGAGGCGATATGGCAGTGTGCGAAGATACTTCCCACCATGTATTCGCGCGGCGTAAAGCGGATCTGCACTCCTCCACGGAAGAGCGGCAGCGTGTCACGCCATTCACCCACGTCAAACGTAAGGCCATCCGGGTCCGTGTCCTCGTCCATGCCCGAGACTTGGAAATGCGTCGAGTGCATATGGAAGGGATGGCTCATCGTGCGGCAATTACTTGACTTCGCAAGTCGGCGCTCGACGCTAGAGCTATCTTCACTCAGGTCACACGACCATTTCGATGGTTTTCTGTAATCTTTGACCGAGAGTTCCCATTGCTGTAGCTCATTCACAGGCATCGAGTAATTGATGTTCGACGCATCGAGTTTCTCGTGGTTGACGCCGTACATGATCCCCTTATCCATCCACACCGAGAACTCGAAGTCGTATTTGTTGCTCTCCGCGATAGTTGGGGCGTGTTTGGCGCTCCCAATTGTATCTTCCATATACGCTGGTCGCTTCGGCAGCGTCGAAGGGAGGCGCGTGGCTTCGGCAGAGCTTTCACGTTCATCAGAGTCGTCATCTTCCTTAGTCACCTTGAGCTTCACAATGCGCTGAGATGGCACTCGGTGCTGGTTCACAAGACCTAGCAGTTTGCTGCGCGAGCTTGCACAGTCAGTCTCGAGGTAGAATTCTCCAATCTCAGCACACATGATGGCCACATCAGCACGTCCTCCTGGCGGGATAACAATCACGTCCTTTGCCTTGGGTTTGTCGAAGTAAATACTGTCCATGGCGAGTACATTGAGCGTGCAGCTGCTGTCGCGAGTAGTCACGAGCTCCGCCACATTATTCGCGATAGCATTTACAAACCGCAGCCGCTTGTGTTCACCGACTGCGAGGTCCACCGTCGGCAGGTATTGTCCGTTCACGAAAACTGTGGGTAGTGAGGTGTTGTTCAGCGGTACATCCGCATCGTCCTCGACGATTTCAAGATCCGTCGGCCACACCTGTTCCTCGCTCTCTTCATCCATGTGCTTTGAAAGTCTCCTCCTAGACGAGCTGAATTTGTTCTCGATCGAGTCCTGGAGATTGTCGTACATGTTGAAACAGTCCTCGACGCAGACGGCTTGTAGAATCATGACGAGGTCATCCATCGCAGCCAACTCTGCCGGAAAATCTGCCGGGCGGTCCGCTACGATGAGCGTACCTGCCATCATCCCATTGAGCTGAGAATTCACATTGCCGTGTGAGTGCGGATGGTACCAGAACGTCCCTGCCGGGTGGTCGGGGCGGATATCGTACGTGTATCTCCGCTGTCCGCCCGGTTCCACACTGGGCATCACATTGTCCGCATCCCCCACTGGAGGCACATGCACCCCATGCAAATGCAGGTTGGTGTTGTTACTTTTACCAGCTCCTAATGAGTTGGTGAGCGTGACAATCAGTCGGTCGCCTGGACAAACTTTGATCGTTGGGGCCGGCACAAGGCCGTTGTACGATCTGGTGTTGAAGTCCACGTAGTCGCTCGTGAACCGCTGGAGTTGCACCGACAAGTTGATCCGCAGCTCGCCCGTCCTGCTCGTGACTGTCGATCGATCGTCCAAGTCCAAGGAAGCGTCGGAGCTGCTTCGACTGAGTTTGGTCCATTGCGTAGCGCAGTCGGATTGGTACAGTGTCGGCTGACGCAGTGGCTGGTAGTCGCGCACTGCAGTCGTCACTGCAATGGCGACGGAGAGAAGCAAACCCTTGAGGTAGACGGAGAGACGCATGGGACTAAGGCCGAGCGACTTGAGCAATGCGACGAGGACTAGCAAAGGCGAGGTGAGGGACACGTACGCGTCTCCGTCATGATCGGATAACAGCTGGTCATTTGTACGGAAGTTTAGTTTTCGGTGTTTGGGTAAACCGAGTTTGCTGCTTGCCAACGTCGCCGAGTTGCGTACAGAGTATAGTTTGAGAGCGTTTAATTGAATGAATATACTACGTTACATTTACGACAAGCTCGCTCATGCGTGGAAGGTCTCGCCAGCAGCGCGGTTCTCCACGAGCGGGGCAGCTAAGCAGGCCTTCACGTAGCCTGCGCGGATGGCAAAGTCGCCGAACTTCTCGCCCTCGTTGCGGTTCTCGGCATAGTCCTTGATGATGGGCTCGAGCTCTTCCAGAATCTGCGCTTCGTCCACAGCCTCCTTGTACAGCTTGTTGAGACGGTCGCCGGAGAAACCTGCACCGAGGTACAGGTTGTAGATTCCCGGGGAGCGACCCACGAAGCCGATCTCACCCAGGTAGGGGCGACCACAGCCGTTGGGGCAGCCAGTCATACGGATCACGATCGCGTCGTCGCGCAGTCCGTTCGCCTCCAGCATGTCCTCGATCTTGGTGATCAGCGACGGCAGGTAGCGCTCAGCCTCAGCGAAGGCAAGACCGCACATCGGCAGAGCAGCACAGGCAATCGAGTTCAGACGCATGCCCGAGTAGTTGTCGTTGCCGAACTTGTACCTCTCCATGAGTGCCTTGATCTGCGGAATCTCCTCTTCGGAGATGTTACCCAGGCTCAAGTTCTGGTTACCCGTGAGGTGGAACTTAACGTGCGGGAACGCCTTCGCCAGCTCGCGGAGGCCCGTGCGGATGCCAGATTCCTTGGTGTCCTTGATACGACCGCCCTCGACGAACATGCCGTAGTGGTACTTGCCGTGCGAGTTCTTGATCCAGCCGAATCGGTCGCCGTTCGAGAGCAGCTTGTGCTTGCGCGGCTCCTCCAGTTTGTAGCCCAGACGCTTCTCAATCTCGGCGCGGATCCACTCGAGGCCGTGGTCCTCCACCGTGTATTTGAAGCGAGCGTGCTTGCGGTTCACACGGTCACCGAAGTCGCGCTGCAAAATCATGGTCTTCTCCGCCACATCCTTGGCCTGCTCCGGCGTGCAGAACGCCATCACATCAGCCAGGCGCGGGAACGTCTTGGTGTTGTTGTGGGTCATACCCATGCCACCGCCCACGGTCACGTTGAAACCGACCAACTTGTCCTTCTCGAGGATGGCAATGAAACCCAGGCAGTTGGCGAACACGTCCACATCGTTCGACGGGGGGATGGCAATAGCAATCTTAAACTTGCGCGGCAAGTACGCCTCGCCGTAGAAAGGCTCGAAGTCCTTCACCTCACCACCAGCAACCATCTTCTTGTCCATCCAGATCTCGTGGTAAGCGCTCGTTTTCGGGGTCAGGTGGGCCGAGATGTCGAGCGCGATGTCTAGGATCTCCTTGTGGGTTTCCACAGAGCACGACGGGTTGACAGTGGCCATCACGTTACGGTTCACGTCACCGCAAGCAGCCAGCGAGTCCATCAGCACACGGTTGATGCCTTGCACGATAGGCTTTAGGTTCCACTTAAGGATGCCCTGCAGCTGGTACGCCTGACGAGTGGACAACTTAATGTTGCCGTTGGCGTGCGAGTCCGCAAGCTGGTCAACCATCAAGTACTGCTCGGCAGTCGACACACCACCGGGAACACGCACACGGATCATGAACGAGAACGCCTTCTCCTTCTTCTCCAGACGCATCTGCTCACGCAGGTCGCGGTCGTCCTGCTGATAGATGCCGTGGAACTTGGTAAGCTGCGTGTCGTCAGCGGCAAGAGCCTTAGTCGTGCGGTCCTCAAGACCTTCCGCCACAGTTCCGCGCAAGTAGTTGCTCTCCTGCTTGATCTCTTCGTTCGTGCGCTGTTTCTTCTTCGTGCCCTGGTGTAGGCTCACCACATCCGCGGGAATGCCGATTTGCTCCCACAGCTGCGGCTTCCAGGACTCGAACTCGGTCATCGGGCCATCTTCGTCCTGGTCGTCGCCCTTGGCTACGTCAACAATGCACTTGGCTCCAAGCTCGCTTAGCTTAGCATCGAGGTCTGTGGGGGCCTTGCAGAAGTAGTGTTTTTCGTCTTCGCGAGGCCAGTACATGCTGTCACCCATACCGAACACAGCGTACTGCAGCGGAAGTGTCGAGCTGAAGCCTGAAAGCTCACCCCAGAACTCCTTTCCGTTGCTCGGGAACTCACCCTGACCGGCAGTCGAGCACACAAACACGATGTAGGCGTTCTCGTCGTTGGCTTCGTCCAACAACTGATCAATGGTCATCTCGTTCATGTCCATCTTTTCGACGTTCTTCAGACCGAAGTTCAAAGCGTCCTCCTCTAGCTTCGAGGCAAACTCGTCGGCGTGGCCGTTGTCCGATCCGACAAGAAGCCACAGCTTTGTGTCAACCTGCCACGGCTCCTGCTGCTGACCACCGAAGCCGTTCAGAAGAGCTTCGAAGCTGGTCTTCAACGCCTGCTGGCCGATCTGGTCGTACTTCTCCGTGGCCGAGGCAGTCGTCGGGGCAGTCAGCGACTGCTTGGCAAACAGACTCAACTGATTGTTGCGCTGCAGGAACGTCAGTAGCTCCTTCTTGATGCTCGGCGACTCCAAAGAGAACGCCTTCTCGCCCTCCACATCCTCTAGAAGAGGGTTGTAGCGGTACAACGGCCAGTATCCGCTAGTCACGGCCTCCTTGGTTTCCTGTTCCATGTTGCTGGAGCTCGGAGCGTAGGCAAGCACGATCGAAGGGCCATCAAAGGCATCGGCCTCGTTCAGCGCACGCAACACCTGCGAGTACGAGTCGTAAAGTGCAACCGAGGCAACGTAAGCGTTGCCGTACTGCATTGCATACAGACCCAGGTCACGCTTGCGGTTGCTCTTGGAGACCATGTTCATCGGCTCCGTGTCGAGGATGAGAAGGTTCACATTCTCACCACTGGCAAGCACCTGGTGTACACCCGAGGCGCCAACATCGCGAGAGAACTCCTCGCTGCCAAGGATCCACTGGCTCAGCGGCGCAAAGTACTGCTTCAGAGCGTAAATCTCTTCGAGAATACCACCCTGGTGCTGCTCGTTCTCGAGCAAAATGGCGATCTCACTCGCCAGCTCATCGTGCTTGGGCTGCTTCTCGGACCACTGCACGAGGCACTCGAGCAAACGGTGAGAGACGATGCTCTTCGTGTGCTCGCCGGAAACAAGCGCCTTCACCTTGTCCTTGAGTTCCTGGCGCTTCGCCAAAATGCCGAGGTGAACACCGAAACCGAACTCACCGTTCTCGAGGGCCACGTTGTCACCCACAGTCTTGTCCTGCACTTTCCACACGGTCTCGGAGCGCACAAGGTTCGCAATGACGGCACGCTTCTCGAACAGCTGCAACAGCATCTTCACGTAAGGACCTTCGACCCCATCCTTGGACGACACGTACGAGTTCACAAGTTGGGTAGTCGCCGTCTTGTTCGCGTTGAACTGCTCGGTGGCAGCTGGGGAGGTAACAATGAAGCCGTTCTGCAGTTTACCAGCAGCAAGCTCCTCAACCAGAGTGCGCGCGGTCACGACATCGAACACCGACTCGCTAATGTTGAAGGCGTACTTGCCACCAATGACCGAGGGCACAGGCTTGTTCTGCCACGCTTCCGACTGGAAGGATCCAAGCACGTCCATGAACAGAGGCTCGCCAACGTTGGTAGCGTCGTCCATGCGGTCGAGGACGGCGAACTTGGTAGCTGTAGCGGGGACAACGCTCAGGAAAGACTTGGTAGACCACGGACGGAACAGACGCACGGAGATGACACCAACCTTCGCCTTCCAGTTCGTGTACAGCGACTCGACAGCGTCCTTGACGACGCTGGAGGCCGTTCCCATGACCACGAGCACCTGCTCGGCCTCGGGGTGGCCAAAGTACTCGAAGAGCTGGTAGCTCTTCTTGGAGAAGACCTGCTGGATGACGTCCTCGACGACCTCCGGGACGGCGTTGTACTTAGCGATGCACTCGGGCGACACCTGGAAGTAGAGCTCGGCGTCATCGGCGTTGTCTGCCACGCCCGACTTGCTGAGCACGAGCTGGCGGAACTCTGGGGCCTCCGAGGCGTTCTTCAGGCCAATGAGGTTGGCCAGGTATTCGTAGTCCACGAGCGTATGGTTGAACTTGCTGGGGGATGCGGCCACTTGCTGCTCCAGGTCGTTGTGAGTCATTTCGCCGTCGTAGACGTGCAGAAACGGCACGTTGGCGCGCAGCGATGCGACGTGCGCTAGCAGCGCCATGTCCTCGGTCTCCGTGGCGTTGAGCGAGTTCAAGATGACGAAGCCTGTCTGGCGCACGGCCATGAGGTCCGAGTGCTCACGTGCCACGACGTGGATGACGGCGGGCAGTTGCGCGCTGCTGATTTTGTACATGGCCGGCACCATCTGCAGCAGCGCCGAGGGCGAGGATGCGAACAGTGTCACGAACTGCCCGCGCGCGGCGGCGGCGTAGGCACGCTCAATGAGCTCTTGACCCGCGGCGCTCTCCTCCACCTTGCCCACCTGGTCGAAAACGTTGCGGCGTGCGCTGACAATGTATTTCTCGAGCGCGGAGCCGAAGGGCACGGGCTGCACCAGGTACGAGAAGTCGCTAAGCGCGTAGGCCACGTGGCTTACGGCCTCTTCCACTGCGGCGGCGTGCTGCGACATTGTGTATGGTATATCCAGGCGCGGCACACAGGAGTGGTGGTCTTGTTGCACTTGCGCTGGGGAGAGCGGAATGGTGAGTGCGGTCAAAGGGGGCGGTCACCACCCGAACCGGTACCTAAAGATTGACGCTGACGCAGAGGTCGTTTCCCCCCGAAAGAGTGACGGCAACACTGACACAAGTCGTCCATGGACACTGCCAATGGGAAACACGTATCGGGTCGCGTCGTTTCACGGATGACCTGTTGGCCAATCAACGGGTGGTATTCGGTCGACGCGTCTTAGCGGCGACTAAAACCTGTCACTTCGTATATTGGATTTTGCAGCAAGATGCGGCGCATTTTGATGCCGCGCGTGCGTTTTTGGCTGGCCAGCACTGCACCTCAGTATACCATGCGTGATCAGCTGGATTGGACGAAGTTCGTCCACAGTATTGAAACGGGTAATCGACGCGTTTGCGCCGCGAACAGCACCTCTTCAGGCGACTTAGCAAGCGAGAGCACTCAGCGCTGATTGAAGTTGGCGTGCGACTGATAAAGAGCGCACAGCGGTCGGCCATTTTCGTAGTCGCGTGTTGACTTGATCTCAGTATGACTGTCAATTGTGGTGTGCACCACCGCAACTCACCTGTTGGGCGCTCTACCTATTCGGAGCAGATCCCTTTATTTGGTGCACTAAGTTTTTGACGTCATCCGATTGGCTGCGCCGGGCTCGTTTACGTTTTGCCCATCTCTCGTCTCAGCAGCAACGGGTGCTATTCCTCATTGTGCGTGCTGCCTGCTCTACGACCCAATACGTTCATGACCGCCGCTGCAATGCCGACAGCAGCGACGACCAAGGGAAAGATGCTGCTAGTGGGCGCCGGCCCGGGCGACCCGGAGCTGCTGACGCTCAAGGCCTACCGCGCGCTGCAGCAGGCGGATCTCGTGCTGGCGGACCGCCTTGTGCCCACTGATGTGCTGGAGATCGCCAAGTGCGAGGTGCGCGTGGCCCGCAAGCGCTGCGGCAAGGCCGACTTCGCGCAGGCAGAGCTGGACGCCTGGGGCCTCGAGGCGCTGGCGCAGGGCAAGCGCGTGGTACGCCTCAAGAACGGTGACCCGTTCATGTACGGTCGCGGCGGCGAAGAAGCAGTGGTCTACTCGGAAGCGGGCTTCGACGTGGAGGTGATCCCGGGCATCTCCAGCTCGCTCTCAGCGCCTGCGAGTGCTGGCATCCCTGCCACCATGCGCGACGTGGCCGACCAGGTGCTTGTGTGTACGGGTCACGGCAAGAAAGACCGCTTCCCGGACCTGCCCGAGTACTGCGACCACCGCACCACGATCTTCCTCATGGCGATTGGCCGGATTGAGGGGCTCTGTGAGGCGTTGCAGACTGAGCGCGGATATCCGAGCGACATGCCTGCTGCGATCATCCACGCAGCCACCATGAGCGATGCGTCGACGGTCCGCAGCACGCTAGGCGAGATCGCTGCCGAAGTGCGTCGTCGCGGAATCGACCCACCTGGAACGCTGGTGCTGGGCAATGTGGTCAACGCCCTGACCTACCTCAAGAACTATGATGCTGTGAAGGATGTCGACGTCGAGCCTGAAAGCGCCTCGAAGTACACCATCTCGTACGCGCCACTGTCGTGCCTTCCGGAGATTGATCTAGGCGAGCACGTTGTGCTGAACGCAAAGACCAAGCGCCCGGAGATTTTCGGGTTTGAGCTATCGATCGTGCATGTGCTCTTGGTGGTGCTGGCTATGGCTTCAATCGTGTACTCGGTCACGTCGGGTGTGGTCATCACTCAGTCGTAGGTTGTATATTTAATATCGTAATTCATTGCATTTCATTATCGATCTCTTAGGTAGCAGCTATTGTAGCCCATTTTCATACGAGAGCAGGGCGATGAGTGTAAGGATTGACTGCACAAGCCGTTGCAGGTGAAGTACGCGCTACACAGGTTGAAGTGAATTCTGTGTCTCGTACACAACAAGTATACGTTATTTTTTGTCGTGGGAGCACGACAAAAAATAAGCCGCCATGGATTATTCAACTGAAAAAGAGGGGATCAAGCGCAGGAAGGTCATGAGCACTGAAGTCTTCGAGACACCCGAGCCAGAGGAGGCTTTCCAGCCCTACGCGCCTGCTAACGCGTCCGCCCGTCAGGTCCGCGCAGGCGCCGGCGCTGGTCCGGAGATTGACGGTCATTTCCATGACAAGGTACGGGCTCAACAAACGAGGATTTAACAATTATTATCGTGATAATATCCGAAGTTATTATTGAAACTTTCTTATTATATCTAACAATTAAATTATGAATTAAAATGCGATCCAGAGCTCGATGGAGCTGGACGAGCAGGAGCTGCCGGCCACGCAGGCCTTCGAAGTGTTCATGGGCAAAGTTTACAGTGCGTCAAGCAAGATCTCTGCAGAGGTTGGAGTTTTTGAATTAAAAATTATTTACAATATTATTATATTTATGTGTGAAATACAGAGCCGACATTGCCCAAGAGGACCGAGTACGAGTCTTCAGCTACCAAGAGTAGCAGCAAGACGCCGCTGGAGTCTCCGTTAGCTCGCTTTACGCGGCTGTCGCTGGAGTTGAAGGAGCTGGAGGCGGATCTGACACTGCTGGCCGCTGACGCCGAGCACAAGAAGCACAAAGTGATGGTGGATGCTGGCCAGGAGGCCGAGTTCAGTGAGGTCATGCAGGGCCTCAACACTCTGCAGCTCAACCTGTCGGCTTTGGAGAAGAACGCCGCCTTCCAGCCCTTCCTGCGCTCTGGTAGCAATGCTGGCATGGCTGCTTCTAGTGCCGACGCGGCGTTGAGTCTGCAGAAGGATCTGACGGCCAAGTTCTTCCAGCAGATCGATACGCTCAAGCGGCAGCAACAGGGTCAGACAGCTGCATCTTCTTCCTCTGGAGGCGCGCCCATCGTGTACGAGATCTACAGCAATGGCGAGCTGAACGCTGTAGACAGGGACGCAAAGACTCGGGTGGCTACACTTGAGGCGCGGATCTCGACGCTGGAGAGAGCTATTGGAAGCTTTCAGGGCCAGCAGCTGCGGCTGGACGGCTTGAGTTCGCTCAGTGGGGCGTCAAGCGCAGACCTGACGTCAACGGTGGCACAGCTGGAGCAACGTGTCGCGTTGATGAGCGAGAAGAATCTGGACGCAGTTAAGACGCGCACGACGGCCCTCGTTCACGAGTTCACGCTGCTCAGCAAAATCAAACAGTCGCCAAGTGTGCAGGGGGCTTTGAACTCGCAGGCTGACCGTGAGCAGATCCAGAAGATTTATGACCAGCTCAGCAGCCTTGACGCAGTAGTGGCCTCGGTGCCAACTATCGTCGACCGCCTCGTCACGCTTAAATCAGTGCATGATGAGGCACTGAATGTGACAGCTCGTGTGGACAAGATGGAGCAAACTCAAGCCTCATTGGGCGAGCTGCTGGACTCAGACTCTGCCTTGCTGGCCAATGTAAGTCCTCCACCAACGCCTTACAGTGCTGAAGATACATTTCTTACAGGCAGGGATACACCTAGATCTACGAATACTGACTCGGACTATTGTTTCTCCTGCGTCTTGTTAGATGGAGGCGAGCTTGGCTGAAAATGTGGAGATTTTCCAATCCAACATTCAGCAGCTCGACGACCGCATGGCCAAGCTGCTCGCCTCTTCAGGTGGGCGCTAGATATTTGTTTCCTGTCTCGTACTGCTTTGTTAGAGGAAGTCAACACGCGGCCACAGGAAACTGGATTGGTGTGGCAACCATCGAGTTGCGTTTGCTTTCTGATGCCCAGGTGACTTGAGAGGCAGGTGCAGGTGTGAGCGCGAAAACTGAGTTCCTAGTGACCACTGCATCGCTTTTTTCGTCCTTCCTCTCGTTGTTACGTTGCAGGCGCTCTTGTCGAATGTCCCAGAAGTATTTCATTTGTTTATACAGGATATAAAGCTGGCGGGAGTTGAAGAGTATCAGGAGCGTCACCTGCAGCACGATCACGAGCGTGGCAACAAAGTTCTGCAGTCCATCCTCTGTTGAAGGCGTGAGGAACGAGCTGATGAGAGCGTACGTGACCATCTTCATCACGAACGCGATCGAGGAGCACACTGTCTGGAACTCCATCGAATACGGCGCGCTTTCGACCGTGTAGAGGAACATGGCAAGCTGCAGAGACATCAACAGCGTCAATTGGGACGGCACGTCGCTAACGAGCCCGATAATTACCCCCGAGAGGATCTCAGCGCCCATCTTGGCCACGAAGAAGTAACGGTTCTCGAAGTGGTAGTACTTGTAGTACGCCCCCCACGCGAACTTGAAGTCTGGGTTTGACAGCTCCTCTTCGCTTTTGCTCCAGATCTTCACGACCCCCAGCACGATCAACCCACAGCAGACGACAGTGAGCGCCACGGCCGCAAATGCGAATGCGCTGTGGCTACCGTGCAGTTGTTCCTGCTCGTTGTAGCGCATCTGGAACGAACTCGTCATACTGAGAGCGTACTCACTCAAGAGGCAGATGGACAAGCAAGACTGGATCAGCAGACGCATCAAGAGCTTGGCACGAGGCAAGTCATCGAGGCGCTGAATCAATAGCTCCAATTTCCGCCGTAACAAGAGGCGCAGTAGCGAGTAAAGTGTTGCCACGACCGCTGCAACACCTCCGACGACACTCACAAACACGATGGCAGTTTTGGTGAACAGCTCTTCCGGCTGTACATTGATCCTCTCCGCGTATGCAAGTACTCCCGATATGATATCGCCATCCGCGACGGTGAAATTTGAGGCGTCCTCGCTGGAAAGCTTCTCTTTGCCTTGGTCGCTGTCTCCGCCACGAGGAGGGGGTTGACCTGCCCCGGTCGGCTGGAAATTACACCAGCCCAAAGAATCTGTGAACTGGAAGAAGAAGTCAGGAGCAGTGGGGAGACTAAGATGGCTGCTCGATGAGATGAACTGCAGATAGTTGAGCATCATGAAGAGCCCCGTTAGGTCTACAACAGGCGCAGCTCGTCCCAAACTTGCAGCAGCGGCACGTCCACCGACAATAGCCATAATCCCTTGCGATCCGGCAACTCCAGAGGTGGCACTCGATACTGCAGATGTACTGGTTGTCACGATGCTGATCACGGCACTCACGACGTTTGCAGTGACAGCAGTGCCTACCAAGATGTTGGCGGAGTTGCTGGCGACATCGCGAGCAGGACCGAGTGAATGAGTAAAATCGATGATCGCCCGGTGAATAGCCTCGTTATCGCCGCCATCCGAACGAACGTCACTCTCATCTCTGGCGTTTGGTATTGTAGTGGGGTCTCCGTTACCGACCGTAGCGTTTGCCTGGCTGCCAGAAGTTGATTGTTCACTTGTGGTGGAGCGGATATTCGCAAGAGGGCTCAACGGCAGACTGTCTTCTGGTGAAATGCCACTGGAAGAACCTTTGGAGTCTCCACCTTGCGATCTTCCACGCGTCGCAATCATAGGCCGCGCTGACGCAAGGGATGACATGGAGTTTGAGCTCTCAGCGAGCGACGCAGCTTCTGTTGACGCACTCGAGTCCTTAGAAGAATCTGCTGAACTTGAGGAAGGCTTGATGGTGGCAACGACATCATTATTATCGAGCAAATCTGGAGAGGAAGTCGATCTTGATGAACTTGCACCACCTACTCTCGACGAGGTTTCAGCTGCTGAGCTAGCAAGTGTGGGGTCTTCTGTTGGTGCATCCGTGACAGGTGTCGACCTCCTGTCAAGCGAACCTGCTCCTTCACTTGCCGCTGAGTTTGTTGGGGTGGTGGTACCTGTCGTTGAACCGCTCACAGGACTCGGATCGGATGGAGCAGTTGTCGATGCTGCAGATGGAACCGGATTTGTTGCTGTTGCGGTTGGCGTGTCAGCAAGTACGGGGAGCGTGGCGAGGGGGCTGTCTGTTGTCGGAGTTTGAGATGAGCTTGACGTAGTCGAGGGCTGCGTTGCTGTCGCGATGGGCTGGGTCGGTGAATCTGATACTGCTGAAGTTGCCGAGGGCGTTTGTGGGCTTGGGGCTGCAGGTGATGAAGTTGCATCCACATTTGTCGATACTGGAGGCTCTGCACTCGAGACTGGCGTTTCCGCGGTCGATCCAGGAACAGGAACAGTCGTTGGCGTCGGTGTCTCGATCGTAGATACTGGAGTTTCTGTTGCTGTCGCAGCAGTTGATGAAGGTGTGGCAGGAGTTACCGAAGCTGGTGTTTGCGTCGTTGATGATGGAGCATCTGCGAGCACCGGTACATCAAGCGAAGAACCAGCCGCTGATGGCGTCGGTGCCGTTGACGTCGAACCTGTTAGCGTCGATGGTTGCACTGTCGCGGTGGGTGTAGATGTTGCTGCCGGTTGCGTTGTCGCCGTTGGAGTCGCTGCTGATGGCGTCGGATTCGACGCTGATGGAGCCGCCGTACTAGTCGGGCCTGTAGCCGTCGGGGCTGTCGGAGTATCAGCAAGAATAGGCACTTCAGTTGGAGAGTTTCCGCTCGTTGGTGTTGGTGCGACTGAGGTCGCTGTAGGAGTTGTTGGCACTGGATCCGTTGAAGTGGTCGCTGATGGAGTTGCCGTATCTACTGGTGCTGGAGAAATTGTCGCTGCAGGTGTCATCGGAGTCTGCGTGTCCGGTGCAGTCGTATCAGCGAGAATCGGAACATCGCCGAATGGGTTTTCTGTCGCTGGAGCTTCCGTCGTTGTGACTGGTGCTGAGGTAATCGGCGTGGTGGTGAAAGGTGCTGACGTTGGGGGTGCTGAGGTCGCTGGTGGCGTTGTATCTGCGAGGATCGGGATATCGCTGAATGGGTCTTCCGTCGCTGGCGCTGAAGTAATTGTCGTCGTCGTGGCAGGCGCTGATGTCGTCGTCGGCGGTGGCGTCAGAGTAGCTGGAGCGGATGTTGCAGGTGCCTGGGTTACCGGTGCTGAGGTCGCTGGTGGCGTTGTATCTGCGAGGATCGGGATATCGCTGAATGGGTCTTCCGTCGCTGGCGCTGAAGTAATTGTCGTCGTCGTGGCAGGCGCTGATGTCGTCGTCGGCGGTGGCGTCAGAGTAGCTGGAGCGGATGTTGCAGGTGCCTGGGTTACCGGTGCTGAGGTCGCTGGTGGCGTTGTATCTGCGAGGATCGGGATATCGCTGAATGGGTCTTCCGTCGCTGGCGCTGAAGTAATTGTCGTCGTCGTGGCAGGCGCTGATGTCGTCGTCGGCGGTGGCGTCAGAGTAGCTGGAGCGGATGTTGCAGGTGCCTGGGTTACCGGTGCTGAGGTCGCTGGTGGCGTTGTATCTGCGAGGATCGGGATATCGCTGAATGGGTCTTCCGTCGCTGGCGCTGAAGTAATTGTCGTCGTCGTGGCAGGCGCTGATGTCGTCGTCGGCGGTGGCGTCAGAGTAGCTGGAGCGGATGTTGCAGGTGCCTGGGTTACCGGTGCTGAGGTCGCTGGTGGCGTTGTATCTGCGAGGATCGGGATATCGCTGAATGGGTCTTCCGTCGCTGGCGCTGAAGTAATTGTCGTCGTCGTGGTAGGCGCTGAGGTTGTTGTCGGCGCTGGGGTAGCCGGCGTTGCGGTGGGCATTACAGGTTGATACGTGAGCGTACAATCCTCTGCGCTTTCCGTGCAGCAAATTATATTTTGCTGGTTCCACGTCGAATGTTCTTCCGTGCACTTGGACAAACTCCAGCAGTACGGCCCACCCGATCCTTGGTTGAATTGTTGGCAGCACCATTTGCTTCCACCATCGGAATAGGCGCAGTTGTAGTACGCAGGCTGTGAGGCAAAAGTCGGTGGGGCCACGGTTGGTGGATCTTCAAATTGGAGTCGACGCTCGTCATCAGTCAGTGAACTCCGGCGGGCAATTACGTGAAGTGTTTGGCTGTGACGGAGCTGCATCCAGGCACGATCACTTTCCAGTTTTGCCGTTGTAAACTCGGAGCAAACGCGATTTTCTCCGCCTTTGTGGAGGCTGCACTTGTAGCCACGGAATTGCCATTTCGTCACGGATTCTGCTGTTTTGTCCAGTGGTAAACGTTGCAGAGAAAAGTGGACATTTACCCACGGCAGGTCTCGAATGTACAAGTTGTTACTGGCCTGCTTGTACATGCCTATGTGGACTTGACCTGGCACGTTGGGCAGGTGCAGGTCCACGGCGACTGAATCCAGTTCATCTTGAGATTGCAGGGATTGATCCGAGTCGACAGCTGCGTCGTGCGTCGTCGAGACAACATTTTGCAGAACAACCGTCGTCGCCACTACTACCTGCATCCATCGCATCGTACGTAGCCTTATGACTTGAATGGCGTGGTGCTGTTCGGAGAATGAACTGCACAATGGAGCAGTGCTATGTTGCGACTAGAAGGCAGACTGTTGGTCGGTGCTCCTCCGCACATTTCTTCTACGGACTTACTTGCCTGAACGTTTGTGCCGCATCGTCAAAAGGAAAATAGAAAACCGCAAGAAGTCGGAGCAAGAGTTCAGCCAGCCAGCACCTCAAGTCAAGTTGTGTGCAAGGACGTCACACCGAGTAGTATGAGATCAAGTGAGGTAACCATTTCGTAGATAGAACATTGATTCAACACCACCTGTGTATTTCTCAAGATCCCAGTTAAAATGCACAAGTTCGATTCAAGCCGACAGCTACGCCTCAAGTTCGGGATTGAGATCGACCTGCGTAGACGGCTACTTAGTCACACTTTCCGTACATGTACCCACTCGAGTAATGATGAGACCAGAAGCCACCAGTACCTTTATTAGTTCGTGTTGACGATATCAATGAGAAGACGAGTCTGCCTTGGTCCCAAAGGGCAGCATCGACGAAATAAGCGGTCATTTACAAATTGGCAACGCTTGAAGATACCTACGATGAAACGAAAGCGTGCATTAATCGCAAACTTAAATAAAAAATGCCACAAAGCACGCTCGTTGTTCTTGGGCACCAGTTTTCCAGTGTCGAGCAAATGACAGAGCGCCGCATCAACAAGGCAATCGAGCACCTGGATTGGAACGTGGTGTAAGAAGCGTAGCTTCCGTCAGACTGAACTGATTCCAGCGGAGATATGCACGGCAACGCTTAACGAACGGGAGCAGTATCCTATCGGATACGCCGAGCACCAATACATAAAGTCAAGAAGGATGGGATCACACGAAGACAACGTTTCATCGCTAAGCTTAAGCTGCCGACTTGGATCCATGAGACCTTTTACCTCACGGTTGATCGGTCCCACAATGATGAAAGCCACCGGGAGGTCACATACTACTGACTACATATGAACCGAACCTGGAAAGTGTATTTGCACAAGCTGGGGCCAAGCTGTCCCCAGAACTGTTCTACCGGCGGAATCGGCGGCGAATCACACGCTGGAAGTGTCTCGCAAAAGTCGCAAACTGGCATGGCTGGAGTGGCGGCTTGGATGCCCGTGCGGATGTACACCCAGAAACTGACGCAGCGCCAAACTAAATGACGGAGTTGCAACCGACTTGACTGGTCATTTTACGCCCCGCGCTCCCATCGACGAAAATGTCGTCTTGAGATGAACGCGTGAGGCTGCGAGGAGTTGATCTTGCTGAGGGTTTCAATGACCCAGTGGTCTACAACTTGTTTGAGATTGTTAATTAAGACGCTTCGCCTGCGGGGTGACGGAGAATGAGAGATAGAGGATGGAGTACAAACGGAGATCTGACGGGGTTGATTCTGTTTCCACGTTTTATACAGACTCGCGGTGGAGGTGAAAAGGTGTTCGAGGCCAACAGATCGTGGAGATGCAGGACAGCAATCCAAGGACACTACCGCTGCATTGCATCTTGCAGACTACAAGGGGCTGCCTACGACTCGTAGTACGAGTGTGTACGACACGTTGACGTTGACTGACAAAACTAATCGACTGCACATCTGCGGCTCTTCGATCATCTGCAACGGGCGTCCGCGTCCAGTCGCTTGCGAGCCACTTTCGGTAGTACAGCCCAGCGTAATCGTCGTGCTTACAGCTGCCTGCGTCCATCCCTCGCCAAGCCTGACACGTTGATCTCCGCTGTATTTATTGGCTCGTCAGTCTCCGAATCAAATCGGCCAAATCACGAGCGTCCGCTCCTTGCGCAAACGACGCAATGCATGACCTTCGCCGCCCACAATCCATTCGTCGGCCATGTCGACCATCGCCAACTACCAGGTCGAGGACGGCTTCGTGCCCTCCGCGTCCGGCCCCGTGCTCAAAGCCGCCGCTGCGTTGGCCGTGGACGTGCTGGACGAGAACGCCAGCGACACGTCCACGGCGTCATTGGTCCCCACGCCGCTGCACAAGCTGCGCGCCGGCCGCTCGGAGCTCAGCGGCCGCGTGTTCCCGCGCGCAGACCGCTTCTGCTCCGGCAGTGACGCCGTGCTGCACGTCGCCGGCCACGTCAGCGCCAACGTATTCGAGTACCCGTTGCTGTCGACCACCGAGTCCGTGCAGACGCTGGAGACCAAGCGCAACGCCCGCGCGCGTGTCGTGACGCTCGAGATCCGTCCGGGAGCTGCCGACGCCATGCGCGGCGCCTTGTCCGTGGGCGCGTCGTCGGCGGCTCTGATCCCGTCGCAGACGCTGCCGCTGTTCCTGCCCAGTCTCTTTCAATTGGCGCAGAACGCGGCGACGTCGGCGCCCGCCGTGTTTCACGTGGCGTGCGAGGCAATCCGCCGCGACATGGCCGTCGCCAGCTCCTACGAGCCTCTGTACGCGCTGCAGCACTCGGGCGCGTTACTGCTGAACTCGGCATCGCCCCAGGAGTGTCACGACTTGGCGGTCGTGGCCCATGTGGCTGCGCAGCGGCTGCGCAAGCTGCTGGTGCACTTCTACGACGGCGCGCGTGTGGCGCGCGAGCTGGCCAAGGTGGAGACGCTGACGGAGACGTCGCTGGAGACGCTCGCGGCGTTGCACTCGACGGCGGCGCAGACTGGAGACGTGGTGGAGCAGGTGCAGAGCGTCATGGACGACCTGTTCCACGTGCTGCAGCGGCAGTACCGCGTGTACGAGTACTTCGGCGCGGAGGACGCCGAGTATGTGGTGGTGGTGGTGGGTGAAGCCGCCGCGGCGTTGAAGCAAGCGGCGGCGTACGAGCAGATGCTGGGCGCCAAGGTCGGTGTGGTGCAGGTCCGTCTGCTGCTGCCGTGGTCGCACAAGTTGTTCGCGCAGGCGCTCCCGGCGACGGTCAAGCGTGTGGTGGCTCTGGAGAACGTGGCGCCGAGCGCGCTGACCTTCCAGCGTGGTCTGCTGACGCAGAACCTGCAGGTGTTCTTCCAGTCGACGTACTGGCTGCCGGCGGTGGAGACTGCCCCGGTGGTGGTGACGGGCGTATACGGCGGAGTGTTCCGCAACTCTACGTTCTCGGTGGGCATGGGACGCGCTGTGTTGCGTCACTTGGCGACGGCCTCGTCTCGCCGCGCCTTCGTGGTGGCTAAGAGCGAGGAATTGTACGACGCTGCTCTAGTGGACGCTGCGTCGGAGAGCAGTCAAGCCACCAAGTTCGACGTGGTGTTTGGAGAGGCGCTGGAGCTTGAGGGCACGGCAGCCTACACGAAGCAGTTCCTGTTCTACGGGTTCGACGACGTGGAGGTTGATGCGACGCGTGCTGGTACCGAGACGAACACACTGTTCGAGTCGACACTGGAGCTGCTAAACAAGAACCCGGCCACGCGTGTGAACGCAGTGGTGACCCACAGTGCCGGCGAGGAGGCGGCAGTGCTTCCAGTGTCCACGCTCGAGGTGCGCGTTGCTCTGGATGGTGGCAACGGCCCCGTGACTTCAGAGCCTGTTGAGCAAGCTGACGTGGTGGTGGTCACCCGCCCCGAGCTGTTGGTCCACTACGACGTGGCTCGCAGTGTGAAGCAGGGCGGCAAGCTGCTGGTGCTGGCGGGCTGGAAGACGTCGGATGACGTGGACGAGCGCGCGGCGTTCAAGCAGCAGGTGGCATCTCGCGACATTCAGCTTTTGGTGGTGGACGCGAACGAACTGGCCACTCGCGTGGAGGACGACGCTGTTGCTGCCGTGGGCCTGCAGACAGCCTTCTTCAAGGCGTCAAGTCTGTACGACGAGAGCGTCGTGTTGGCTCTGTTGGAGGCGCAGTTCCCTGAGGAGAAACACGCGACGCTGCGTTCGTTCGTGTCGGCCGTATGGGGCGACGTGTTGACGCTTACGTACCCGTCGGGCGAGTGGCTGAGTGCCACGGATGTTGACGAGGAGGCTGCTGCGCAACCGTTGACGGCGTTCTCAAGCGTAGCGACGAGCAAGGTTCCGTTTGCCAGCAGCGCCGAATCGGCGACGTTTGCCTCGAAGACCAACGGCAAGCGCCGCTCGTATGCGGAGGTGTCGCGCGATACGAAGACGGCATGGCAGCTGATGTTCCCGAGTGCGTTCGAGACTCGCCACGGTGTGCGCGACCACGTGACGGACTTGGTGACCGTGACGAAGTGGGAGCGTCTGACGCCGGAGGATTACTCGCGCAACGTGTTCCACGTTGAGATGGACACGACGAACACGGCGATCAAGTACCGCATTGGTGAAGCTCTGGCAGTGTTCGCTCACAACGATGACAAGGCGGTTGTGAAGTTCCTGCAGACGTACGACGTGGACCCGGAGGCGTTGGTGGCGCTGCCTGTTGCTCACAAGAAGAAGAAGGGCGAGGCTGCGACGGGCCCGAGCGAGGAGACTTTGACGTACTTCCAGCTCTTCTCGCACGTGCTGGACATCTTCGGCCGTCCGTCGAAGAAGTTCTACCAGGATCTGCTGGAGCGCGCCACGGATGAGAAGGAAAAGACGACACTGACGGCTTTGCTGGATGCGGATGGCAAGGACGAGTACAAGCGTCGTGTGGACGAGACGGTGACGTTTGCGGAGCTACTGGAGGAGTTCCCGTCGGCGCGTCCGACGCTGGCCGACTTGCTGACGCTGGTGCCGCGTATCAAGCCGCGTCACTACTCCATCGCGTCGAGCATGAAGATGAACCCGACCAGTGTGCACTTGCTCATCGTGGTGCACGACTGGACTACCCCGAGCGGCGAGTACCGCATCGGCCAGGCCACGCGTTTCCTGTCAAGTGTCAAGATGGGCCAGAAGCTGTCGGTGTCGGTGTGCTCGTCGGTGATGAAGCTGCCGGTGAACCCGGAGGACCCTATCGTGATGGCAGGTCTAGGAACGGGTATGGCTCCGTTCCGCGCCTTCATTCAGGAGCGCGCGTTCCTGCTTTCGCAGGGCGTCAAGGTGGGTCCGGTGGCGTTGTACTTTGGCAGTCGTCACAAGGCCAAGGAGTACCTGTACGGCGACGAGTTGGACGCGTACGAGGCTGATGGCCTGGTGACGTACCTGCGCTGCGCGTTCTCGCGTGACCAGGAGCACAAAGTGTACATCCAGGACAAGATCGCGGAGGACAAGGAGATGCTGGCGGACTTGCTGCTGCGCCAGAACGGACACTTCTACCTGTGCGGTCCGACGTGGCCGGTGGCTGATGTGCGCGAGGCGCTAGTGGGCTCGTTCATGCAAGAAGGCGGACTGGACCGTCGTCAGGCGAACGCGACGATCGAGCGCATGCGCGAGGAGGGCCGCTACGTGCTGGAGGTGTACTGAGCTTGGTCTCTGTAGAACGAGGACTGCGGTTGGCTTGGTGGTGAAAGCTAAGAACCATTGAAATGTACTTGTGTGAATGGATCAAAGCGATTGCTTTTGGATGCGACTTGATTTGAATGTGATGATAGGATAGTCTTCAGTAGTGCTTTCGTAGTTTGGAGTGGTGTAGTGGTCGTTCTTGGCCATGATTTTGCACTACCAGTGCGTAATCTCGGTGTCCAATCTGCATTGACACAGCATCGAGAAGCTACAACAGCAATACATGTACAGTAAAGTTAGATACGCTAGCGAGACTAGAAAACTCGTATGACCTTTTCGTACCTTTGGAAGTCGCTCCAAGAGTTCTTGCCGGTGAGTGTTATACCCTCGTTCCTGCTGAATTAGATGCCGATACCGCTCGAAGCTGTAGACACCCTCTTCGTGTCCCAGCAGCTCGCCGCACTCGTAAATATCGTTTGATCCACCGTCTTCTTGTTCACTTGAAGGGTCCTCAAACAGTTCTAGAGCATGCTTCCACGATATATGAGGAGCACCAGCAGTTGATCCTGCGCCACTTCCACCGTCATCATCACTCTCGCTGTCCGAAAGACTCGGAACGTCTTCCGCACGGTCTGCTAGAAGTGGCATCGTCATGGCTGCTACGTTCCACACGTCTCCGAATAGCGCTAGATCGTTTCCAGTTTGTGCAGATTCTGTCGGGGACGGGAATATTGGTTCAACTTGCTTTCTGTCTGCCATACCAATGAACACGTCTGACAGACGGAGGCTTGCTTCATCGTGCGATCCTATCACGGACTGAAGTCCGATCTGCGAACTCTGCCAAGCTGAAAAACTTGATGGAGGCGTACGAAATACGCGTCGCGGCCGCAACGCGTAACTTGGTTCAGTCTCGCGTGGTCCTTGCAACTCCATAAGTGGTCGCACACTAGCCTGTGGGCGCAGGAATGTATCCGACGGCATCATTTCTAACAGCGACGGCGCGTTAACAGCTAGCGAGTGTTCGCTACCTGAGAGAAGATTTGTCCCTGAAGCGGTAGGTCGGAGTAGGGGGGCGACTACACCACACTCGCCTTCTGCACCCTGACGAATCACACGACCTTGTTCCAGCGACACGTATGTCGGAAGTGCCGGCAGTGGCAGTGGCTCGTGCCCCATCAAAAGTGCTTCATCACGAGGCTTCAGTTCCATGAACGTGAAGGAGTTGAACTTCAGCTCCCAATCTGCTGGCAGATCGATACGCTCGCGCCGCTTTTGCGCGGTGCTTTCTTCGACCGTAGGAAAGCTAGACTGATAATACCGGCATTCTCCACCGTTTGATTCCGAGTCAAGGTTGCTCTGCTCTGGGCTCTGCTTCTCATGCATAGAGACGTCCAGATTTACAGCTTCGACGACATCGCCACCGCTAGCTTGGGCACTGGACTGCCAGTCCAAAGCAACCTTTTCGCGAACCTGTACCCGAGTCTTGGCCGCACCAAGCCACGAATGAATGCGGTCGAGCCGCTTCTGGGCTCGAAGTCGCAGAATACACGTTGATACGGCACGAACTAGACGACGGAGTACACGCTGACGCCGCGCCCACAGGTCGTTCTTGTACGGTTTGAAGTCTGGCGTGTAAGCCGGCACGAAATGTGCTGGGAGCATTGCTGTTTTAATCTCACCAAGTAACAGAGGCTGGTTCTCACCACTCATTTGATGCTGGTGATCGGAAACAATTGGTGGTTCGTAGCGCACGTTGACGAACATTGTACGCAGTTGGTCTCGCTGCTGACGTGTCAACTCCAGAGAGTTCAATTCTCGGAGCTTGACGAGATAAGCAATTTGCTCACGCGAAAGCAAGCGCTGGCCGAGATGCTCTTTGTGACTTTGGAACTCGAGTGACTTCTCGGCCTCTGCGACCTCCCTCAACTCTTGCTGAAAGAACATGTCCTTGACTTGCTTGCTGACACGCACTCTCTCCAGAAACCCTTCCTCTTCTCGCACAAGAATTTGAAAGCTTAACGTTGCGGCATCTTTGTCTTCATTACCCGAGGCGCCCCCTGTACTCAGCTTAGCTTGCTCCTCTCGTTGCTGCAGCCGCAGCGCGCGGTTCGCTGCTATGGCCTTCTTCAAGTCCTTGGGCTTAAGCTTGCCTGGCTCTTGGTTCAGCACATAAGTCACGCCTGTGACGGAGTTCAAGTTGTGGGGGATTTCGATGCCATACACCTTCTCCAGCTCCTGTTCTTCGTCGGCATCGTCAAACTGGGACTCGTGCTGCACACATTTCTCGCTTCGTGACTTGGTCTCCTTTCGAGGCGTACTGCTCTTGCTTGCTTTCGTCTGTGCCTCCGATCGGCGACGTGGCTTTGTTTCAGATGAAGGGGGCGCACGCGGGCTGACCTTCTGCTCCGCAACCTGTGCGGCCGAAGTTGTGTCGGCTGTACTGGAGGACGAGCCCGCAAGGGCACAGACGCGAGCGACGAAGCCCAACTGCGACACATGCAGTTCTAACTCAGCACTTGCCGTCGCGTACACCAATGGTCGGAACTCCAGCTCAATACGCGCCTCGCCTCGAGGCGGAATGGTGCCTGTCAAAGGGAACACTGTGAACGCTGGATGTGGCTTCGTGACCCGTAACTCGTACTCGAACTCCACCGGTACGGAGCACTTGATGTCCACCTGTTTTCGGGCACAAGTGCCGCGTGCTACGACGCCGAAGTCCATTCGCGTCGGGAACGCTACTTCGTTCACCATCGGGTACGCGTGCAGCGGGATGAGTGTGGCGCCGCTACGAGCCACGTCGGCGCTCGAGCCGTATGCCACCTCTTCGCAGCGCACTTGAATGCAGTCGTAGTAGTACTGGAAACCTGCGGGCGGCGCGAAGGACACTAGAACCTCCTCGCAAAGTCCCGGCGACACGAACGACGGTCGGTCGGCACTGGCGAAGGTCGCTCGGAATCCTTTTTTCCCCGTCGGAAAAGTGTAGCGCAGTCGGACCGCTTTGGCGCTGTTGTTGTGCACGCGGACGCGTTGCTGGACCGAGCGGTCGAGCGCGAAGCCGCCGAAGTGGATGCTCGCAGGCAGCGCGTACAGCATCTCGTCGGTCGTGGTAGTCATCGGTCTGCGAGTGCGTGTCGAGGACACGGGCGACGGAGACGGCGAATGCATCGGAGACGAAGTAGCGCTTGACGGACGACCAGGCTTCATCTCGGCTCTCTTCATGGCCAGCAGCGTATCCGGCCGGATGGCATGTAGCTGCGACTCTTGAAGATCGAGGCGGGCTGCCTAGACTAGGCGCGACTACATATTCTTAGGACGACAAGAGACTTGTTGATGTGACGGTATGACCACCGAATCGTTATCCGTAAGCATTGGAACGGCATAGTCTATGCCGCATCGATGATTACCGGTAACTTACATGTAACATTGTACATCGGCAGTCATCCTTACAAATTAAACGATACAAGATTAGCGTTGGCACTGCGCTAGGATGACACGCATAATTAGAAAACCGAGCTGTTCCCACTTCGCAATCCGCTCTGCAGCACTCAGGCCATCAACCTAGTTGTCCAAAACTCAGTAATGGCATCTGCGCTCCTTACTCCTCGCGGCTGCGGCCACTTTTCTCGTCAGCTGCAACGCCGTCCCGACTGGCACTGAGACCAAGCTCTCGATGATGACTTCCCCTGACGTGGTCCAGCCGGTCAACGAAGCAGTGGCGCTGCAAAATCTGAACAAGAATGACAACGCCCTCGTGAAAAAGCTTCAGGCTCACCCGATTCTTCAGAGGAAAGTTAATGCGTGGAAAAATGATGGGCTCAATGTGGAGGCGGTGGCGAAGCGGTTGGCTGAAAAGGATGCGGATAACGCGGACGAGGCGGCCCTTGAAATCTGCAAGGTCCTGTGGAACCACGTAATTAACTAGGCTAGTTATTATAGCCTGGGAGATCTCCATCGAGCTGTTCTACAGTACATGTATCACCAGCTCGGTTACGTATGGACCATTCTTCGCGAACTGAAAAAAACTGAGTCCTGGTCTTATCGAGTCCAGTTTAATCTGCGCGCGCGGCGAGACCAGCGCGGTGGGGCCATCGTCGGCTCGAACACAGCACGGCAGCTTGCGGAAGACGAAGGTGTGGAAGGGCAGCAGAGCTGCGACGGTCCGCCTGGTTTCCAGCAACAGGCGAACCCACAGCGTTGAAATTCTTCACGTGAACCCTCAGTTTCTAGGTACAGAAACGAAAACTGATAAGTTGGCAAGTAACATGCTTTCTAAATACCCCGGTGTAACGAATTTTAGTATCAGAAATAGACCTGCTAACTCTGATTCCCTCTATCTATACATGTGTTTTGATGTCCGCGGGGCTTTCACTCAATTTAGAGTCGGTCTGTTCATAGTCGTCGCCACTTCATCACCGGCCAGAGTGTCGCGGTGCGCTCCTTGTGCACTTGTTCTCCTGAGGTCCGACCCTCGCACTGTGCACCATGATGTCCACGACGGCATCCGACCGCTTCGGCGCCATGGAGCTGACCCCGCGCCACGACCAGCCGCTGCTGGTGCCCGGCTCGGCCGCGCTGGACGCCATGACGACGCCCTGCGTCGTGTCCGTGCGCGTGGTGGCCGCCGTGGAGCTGCGCCCCATGCACAAGGGCATCACTAGCAACCCCATGGTGGAGGCCTCGCTCGTGCACGACGACGGCTCGCGTCAGTTCCAGCGCAGCGCCGGATGGGACATGGGCAACGACCTCAAGGCACCGCCCGGCATGCAGCCGCGGACTCATAGGAACAGCACGTCGTCGCTGCCCGCAGGAGGCCGCCAGCAGCACGGACTGGCCACGAAGCCGTTCAAGTCCAAAGTGGTCAAGAGCTCGCTTAACCCGATCTGGAACTTCGACGTGGACTTCGGAGACGTGGACACCGATAGCGTCGTGGGCGTGTTGTTTACTGTGCGTCACGTCGAGAAGTTCGGCCTCGTCAAGAAGGATATCGGAGAGCTGATGCTGTCGCTGAGAGACATTATGGAACTCAAGATGGTGAGCAGGTTGGATGGAGAGAAAAGAGGGAGAGTTCTCGTGTGACTGACGTTGTCCGTCCTTGTCTTTGTGTGTGTAGCAACCGCCGCATGAGCAGACGTTCCACTTGCAGCCGACGGAGGAGATGACGCGGCGAGAGGCCCTGGAAGGCCCGAGCAACCGCAAGTCCGGGAAGCTCACAGTCCGCTTCAACGGCTACGGCGTGCCGTCCAGCTACACTGTCATGACAGACGGTCGCGTGTCCAATATGGTGAACACGCTCGTGACCCATGAGGACGAGTTTGGACGCAGCTCCAAGTCTCTTGTGGTGCACGACATCCGCGCCGAAGTGCGCAAGTTGCAGAGTTTCCACCAGACGAAGCCGAACCCAGGCGAGACGTGGTTCGCCGTGAACGCGGACTGGATCCGCGCTTGGCTGCTCTTTGTGTCAAAGTACAAGGGCGAAGAAGTCCACAATCCTGGCACTGTAGACAACATGCCGCTCATTTCAGACGACCTGATGGACGGAACGTTCCAGATCAAGACCGGCTTGGTCATCAAGAAGGACTTCCGGATGATCAACAAAAAGAGCTGGGACTACTACCAAAATGTCTACGGTGGGGGGCCGGCGATCGAAGTGCAGATCCCCGCAGACTGCGCCAAGCCGGCGCAGTGGCTAGAGAATCTACAGCTGGACGAAGCTGGCCGTATCAATTCCAACTACGTCGACTCGGACTGAGGTGTATGCTGCAGCCACCGACATGTTTTCCCTGTTCGATCCGTCACCGGCGTGCGCACCCTCACCTCAATCCGTCCACGTCAGATTAGTCTTTGTCATGAACTACAGCAACGCGCTCGTTTTATTTAATCACATGACACCACTACGACAAGTACAAGCGGTTGGTTACACATTCAGCTTCCTATCCGATCTACACGAGGATTGGAGCATGCTCTTCCGGTTTCTTGGACTTGCTGGGGCTGTTTGCATCAGGAGTGACCTCTGGTTCTTTGCTGACGGACGTGCTTTCCGTCTTCTCAGCTGACGAGATTTTAGCGTCGTTTTCCTGAGACGGGGGTACTGGATGCAAGCGCAGCTCCACAGCCCGCGACGGGCGGCGCTTGACCAGCTCCTTCTCGATTTCACCATCCACGTCCAGTTCCAGGTCGCTCAGGTTATCGTCGCTTGGCGCCGTCTTGTTGCTCTCTGACGAAGTAGAGCGCCCAACAGCCAAGAATCCGCGGCGCGACTTACCCGAGTTGGCGGACGAGCGCTTCTTCTTGCCAAACAGTCCACGTTTAAGTCTGGCTAAGGGGCCAGTGGACATGGGCGTCTGCTCCACTTCCGGTAGATAGGACGACATGCCTTCCGCTACGCGGACCGCATTGCATCGCAGGAAAAAGTTGCGCCAGAAGATTTCCTCGGAGACTACAGCAACAGGCACTGACTCCACCAGCGTTTCTCGCTTCTCGCGCAAGTTGGGATTGCTCAGCAGCAGCTCTCTCGCCACGTCCTTGAGCGTAGCAAAGTCGAACACATACTCCTCCTCTCCGTCGGCAGGCTCCACGAACGTCCGTCGGTAAATCGCAAGCTCTAGAATTTTCTGTTTCACTGTGAGGTTCTCTCTCGTCGCGCCGTCTTCTGTGTGGGCCTCCCACGGGAACAGTGGCGATAGCTCCTTCTCCTCTTCTTGTCCTTGTTCATCCTTCTTCTCCTGCTGCTTCTCCGGCACCGGCTCGGCTTCCGGCACCTCGGCCTCAGGCTCCGGTAGCTCTTCGTGCTGCGACATGGGCGAGTCCTCGTCCTCCGCCTTGGTGGTGGGGATAGTCTTGAGCTGCTTCGACTTGCGGCTGCGCTTGGTGCTACGGGACAGGATGGTGGCGATACTGTGCGCCTTGTTGGCCACCGTTCCGGCCATCATCTGCAGATCTGGTGACGAAATACAAACACAAGTACAGTACAAGCACAAAACACGTCAGCGATGCGATGCGGCAGTGGCGGGGGGATGTGCTGCATCACAGCAACTGGAGAGACTGTGGCAAGATAGCAAGACGTACTTGCGGCGCTGTGACGCATCCCAATCTCGCTGGCCCGCACGGCCGACATGCCGATCTCGCTCATACGCGCCGCCATCTTCTTGGTCTTCTTGGCTGCAGGATGGAGACTGGGACTGGAGGCCGTTGCTCTTCGTGCAGACGCTGGCGTAGATACGAACGCAGCCAGATGGGATAAGCGAGGCGCTGCGCTTGGCGAACAAACAGACAAGCAACGATGGCACAGATGGTACCTCTACAGATAGTACCGTATGAACTCTCAACTTGGTGATGGCGCGAATTGAAAGCGGAATGGTGGTTGAAGCTGTCGTTGACTCAGTTGTGAGATCCTTACAAAAAACAAGGCAGAAAGTGTACCTATCGACGGAGGTGGGTGGGCTGATACCTTCGATTTTTCGGGACTAGTCAGTTTAACATTTTTACTTCGGGTCAAGATGGCGCGCTTCTTGCAGGTTTTCGCCGCTTCGGCAGTGCTGTCTTCGGCAGTGGTCGCTCTCGGGACAAGTACGTGCACACTCCAGCAACCTACGTGGGTAGGCGAGGGTTCTAACTAACTTTTTCACTATAATACTGACGCTACAGACTACGACCATGACGGTAAGACGACGTACTGCTGGTATATCGACGAGCCCGCATCCAACTCCAAGCTGAGCGAGCTGGACCGCACCCAAGAGTACTCGGGGACCGACGGCTGCCCCATGGCCATGACCGTGTCCATGGACGCAACCACCGTTGAGGTGAACACACCCGTGAATGTGACGTGGACGGTCGACGCCGACTTCAGTGGCTCGAACCTCGTGAACATGACGCAGCTGGCCTACGGCCAGGACTCCAGCGGTCGCACGGCGCAGATCGTGCACTCCAATGTGCACTCGTGCGTGTATCAGTCGGGCTGCGACCCGTTCTACGATGGCGAGCAGCTCGAGGACAAAACCTCCAACCAGATCGCCAACCTCACCAACAACGCTGCCAACTTTAAAGACGCCGTGCAATTCAGCACTGTCGGGGCATATTCTGTACTTGCACACATCATCTTGCCCGACACCAACTCTTCCAGGCAGTTTGCTTACGCCGTGTACGTCGAGCTCATGGTGACAGAAGCGGCGGAAAAAGACACAACAGAGGCTCCGGCGACGACCACTACCGATGACAGCGGAGGTATCTCGCAAGCCGCCATCATTGGAATCGTTGTGGGTGGCGTTGTGGTGGTCGTTGCGCTTTTGGTGGTCGCCGTCGTCGTGTGGCGTCGACAGGGCAACAACGTCAATGACATGAGCAACTACAGTTATCCTCCACCGCCGCCGTATGATGCAGCGTCGGACCTGTACTCGTTGGGCCCAAAGGATAACACGGCAGGGTCAGATGCAGGCACTGCACGAGGAACTGGATCGTGGAGTATCCCTGCGAACAGCCTCCCAGCCCGCAGCTTGGACGACACGAACGGCTCCAATGGATCACGTAGCTCTCACCCAGCCACACTGGACTACCGAGGTACTGATCGTGACGGATACACGTCTTACGGTGCAGGTTACCGTCCAGTAGATACCGACACCCAGCGACCGAGACGAGTGGAGAGTGATCTGGAACTTTAGGGAACATGTATCAGCTTTGAGTGTATTACGCAAAAGTCGTTGATTGAGGAGGAAAGAAGAAAGCGACTAGCGGCTATGGGGACCAGTAATGCGAATGGATGCGCGCACGCTGCTCAAAATTATGCAGCTAGCCGGAAAAGCCAACAACCTTGCTGCACGAGCGTCTTCATACTGGTGTCTGCATAACGAAAACACTCCTTGGTCAATTTTGAAGGAAAAACAAAATGTTTTTTTTGTTTGCGTCGATTATCCTGGGTCAGTGCATAATGTCGTGTCCATGCCTGAACAATTTTCTCGTTGCCTTTGATCACGGAAAACCTACCCAAGGGGTGGAATACTTCTTCAATCTCAAACATATTTGTATTATTGAGTGGCAAGCGCCGCAGTGCAAGTGACATCATGCAACTGTACATGTAGAGGCTCCAAATAAATTCGTAGCACAGTGCTGTAACGAGCTCTACCTCTCAAATACGATCAACTTCAACTTCGAGCGTGGAAATCGGAAGATGCCAAAATGTCATCACGTTATGACAGAATTAGAAGCTGCGATTCAAATTTGTTAGATTTCAACATGCCTATGCGGTTGAAAACAGAGCGCTGGATCCATGAACGATACTCAATATGCTCGTCGAC
This sequence comes from Phytophthora podocarpi, assembly GCA_001314375.1. Taxonomy (NCBI): domain Eukaryota; phylum Oomycota; class Peronosporomycetes; order Peronosporales; family Peronosporaceae; genus Phytophthora; species Phytophthora podocarpi. Next base: position 16,062 of record LGSN01000172.1, on the reverse strand, counting down.
TCCAGAGGCACCGAAATCTTTTTGCGATTTCCTAGAGAGCGCCTTGAAGACGGCAGAATGTGATGCTTTTACACAAATAGTGAGGCAGCTTTCGTAAAACAGAAGCAACTACACCGAGAAGACGGATGCGAAATGAAGCGCAGGAGCAATCGTTGTGTAGGAGTTCAGCACTAGTACAGTAAGCGGCGGCTTGGCACCAAATTTCACACGATCCGATTCCCAGCGCCTGACCTTCCTGTCGCCGATCGAGAGTGCCGTAGCTGAGACGGAAGCCAACTCTGGATCACGGTGATACAATCACCAAGATGGGGGCATCCCGCGAGCTCCGGGCTCCCTATCCCGGAGACAAGGAACCTGTGGTGCCTCGCAGCTTGGCCTTTGGCTACGGCGAGCCGCAGACCGGCCCGCGCCTCTGACGTCTTGATTTGCGCGGTCTGGCTAGACCTCAGCGCTGCAGTTCTCGTCAAGTGTATCGGAGCTCAATTCTTGCCGCCCCTTTTGTGATCGGCTGCGACACCATCGTCCGCCCCGAAAATACATGTACCTGCGTCTAAGCCTTGGACCAAGCATCCATGTAATCCTGTGGCAGGAATCAGGATCCTGTACATGTACATGTACGACCGTAGTGCAGTCTCTCAACAGACAAACACCTGCAAACTTTACCATCATTGCTAATAGTGTTACTATAACAAATTGGCAACGAGGCAAGGCGACTGTAAGCTTAGAAGCAAATTGCAAAATGGCGTTTCAGTCTGAAACTTTCAGATTCCCCACCGAGCCGAGCCACTTGTCCTGGCGCGCTGCCCAGTGTTGCTCTCGCTTCCACCTGATGGAGATCATGCCAGGTGTAACTCGGCAACGCACTCCAGTTCTTATAAAAATTCCAGCCAATCGTAGAATTTTTACTTAAATAAGTTTGTTTCTTCCTGTGGTCTCAGCCAATCGAAGCATGCAGCTGACTGACTACCGGTACCCTCAGCCCTATATCCGGAGCGACCAAGCACCTTCGCTGTGCGCTCAGCGTGCATAGTCGTAGGTAGAGGGGCCTGCTGGCCTGTCGATCGAGCGATCAAGCGCTAGCCAGACGCTCAGAAAGCTTCCGACAGAAGCGAAAACAAAGCGCAGGCTGGAGCTTGGCAGATAGGCGGCACCACCAGAGAACAATCGGTCTCCGGAGCGGAGGAAGCGCATCGGAAACCATCGGGTCATACGCAGAACCGGTGTTCCGACCTCATGCAGGAGCGTGACAGACAGCAGCAGCAGAGAACAATGACGGAGACTTGCAGGTGTCGGCGCCGGACCAATGACAGGAGAACGAGCAGGTGCGGCTGGCGCTCGACCGTGTGGCTGCCCGTCGTGGCGGCCATGATGCTCGTCAACGTGGCCGCCACGACGTCGGCGGCGTCTTCCTCGTCCGACTACGTGATGGACGGCGCCACCACGTACTGCTGGGAGGTGGACACGTCCATTTACTCAAATACGGTAGACGGCTCCTCGGCGAATATTGTGAGCGCGGAGGGCGATGGCTGCCCGCTGAAGCTGTCGATCGCCTTCCCCACGGGCGACGTGTACGTGTACGACTCGGTGGACATTTCGTGGACTGCTACAGAGCGCTTGGCGTCGAACGGCTCCCTCGAAACCAACACCTTTGGCGTGACCGATTTGTCAGCTGGACTCGATCGCATCTCGAAAAACAACTACGAGATCACAGCCTCGCGACTGCGAACGTGCCCCTACGGCGTGGACTGCAACCCTGTGACGACGGGATCACAGCTGACAGAGAACACGACCAACATCCCGCTCAACTTCACGGACGGACTGGCGACGTTCGACTCGTCGGAGCTGTCGTTTGACCAGCCAGGAGACTACACCCTCCTGGCCCACTTGATCGTGCCTAGCAGCACGCCCACGTCCAAGCGGTACGACTACGCCGTGTTCCTCAAGGTGCAGGTCTTGTCGCGCTCTAGTGCCGTTGCTGACACCACCACCACGCCATACTCAGAGTCGACAGGAGATTCGGGCAGCTCAGGTTTATCGACGCAAGTCATCTGTGTCTTTATCATCAGCGGCATCGTGGTGGTTGCTTTGGTTGTCATCGGCTTTGTGACACTGCGCTCCAAGATGGACCGCAACCCCGAGGCCGATGCCCACAAGCGCAACCCCAAGAAGGGTCGAGGTATGTTTGGCTTTTCAAGCACGGGAATGCACTCAGGGGCTGGAGTCGCAGTTGTCAGCGACGAGGAAGCTGAGGAGTTTGCCATGCTCAGTATGCACGAAGCCACGATTCGTCAGAATCGTGGCAGCACGTACCTCAGCGCTCTTAACCGTGGACGACGCAGCAGTGCTGCACCCCAAAAGAAGAACGGCAGCCCTATCCAGTTCGCCGGACCAATTGAAAGTCTGGATCGCAAGGGTGCTCTTGGTGACGATGAAAGCTTCGGCGCTGGAGACATCACGCCGCAAAGTATCACCATCGAAACTCCTGCTACTGGTCGTGGCAACTACACAGGCCTGGATAACACGCCCAAGGTTCTGCCGCCCAACCACTCTCCATTTGACCAGTCCAGCGCGCCTCCCGGTCAGATTATGTTCAATGATATCATGGAGGACGAGGTGGACTCCACAGGCCCGCGATCGGGTGGCGTTGTAGGCGCGGCACGTCAACCCAACTTCGACGATAGCACCATGTCCAATGTGACGGACCTGAACCTCACGGCTGTGTCTGCGCGCATTAAGCAGCACCGCGCTAATGCAGAGCAGGAGGCGTCTGCCCAGGTCAAACAAGACGTGCTAACTGCGGACGACCTCCGCGAGTCCGAGACGAAGGGCCCCATGGAGCTGAGCGACCTCCTCGCTTCACGGGTGAAGAAGTGAATTCCAACCTATACGTTGACGTGACGATGGTTGTAGATTAATTTGCAGAACGGGCTTCAGCAGGCTGTCCTCTTCGTTAGGTTTCGCCTCGAGCGTCTGTGGATCGGACACGGCGGCGTCGAGTTGCTTCGTCCGTGGACCATTTTTTCCGAAGGAGGAAGACCAGGATAGCTAACGCGTATGAGAGAGCGCGTACATTCACATAAGCTAAGGTTAATGTATCCGGTCGCTGTGACTAAATACTTTATCCGAAGGCTCTTTGCGTTCATGACATTCCTACGTAACGTTACATGAACAACGACTTCAACGACATCTGTACTGTATGTCGTGTCATTCACGGTACTTCTGCATATTGTGTGGACCACACTTATTAACACCAGCTGATCGTCGCCAACCATCCAATCGTCAGCAGAGTTTTCATCCGAAGGAGGTTGTCTTGCGGCAGTAGCAGAGCAGCAGCAACAGGCAGCAGACAGCGACCATGCGTATTCACACGTGCTACTTCTGCTCGAGCCCCGTGTACCCGGGCCACGGCAGCACGTTCGTGCGCAATGACAGCAAGATTTTCCGCTTCTGCCGCTCCAAGTGCCACAAGAACTTCAACCGCAAGCGCAACCCGCGCAAGGTGAAATGGACCAAGTCCTTCCGGAAGGCGGCGGGCAAGGAGATGGCTCTGGACACGACGTTCGACTTCGACAAGCAGCGTCACCGCGCCGTCAAGTACGACCGCGAGCTCATGGGCGCCACCATCCACGCCATCGAGCGCGTGACGCAGATCAAGGAGAAGCGCGAGGCCGCCTTCTACAAGAACCGAATGAAGGACAGCAAGGCCAAAGCCAAGGCGCGCGACCTGCGCGAGCTGGAGCATAACATCTCGCTCATCGAGCCGGCGGCGGCGGCGCTCAAGGACCAGGCGCAGCTCAACGTGGCGGCCTCCAAGCAGAAGGACGCGGCGGCCACCGAGGCGCCGTCCTCCATGGTCTTAGATCAGTAAAGTTAAGCCCAGCTCGGGTCGTGATTTCCAATGCATACAGCTTCATTTTACTACGCGCGACCGCCTGGTTGCACACTAGAGCATCCGGTGTTGACTAACGGCTTTGACTGCGAGCTTACGCTTGGTGACCTCGCGTCGTTTCTGTTAGCGAAGGTGAGGCCTCCGCTACCATCAGTCTGTGCATTCGAATCGGACTTAGTCGGATTTTAGCGGGGTTAGGCGTTACGCGAGCCACGACGGCTGAGCCAGCCAACTGCTGGGGCATACAAAAACCAAGTGGCATTCGTCTCGGAAGGGGGAGCCACCGCCTCAGAACAGGACAGGACCCACGGAACGGAAGCCCAGGGGCGAACGACCATGTCGGACAAGCTGACGCGTATCGCCATCGTGAGCACGGACAAGTGCAAGCCCAAGAAATGTCGCCAGGAATGTAAAAAATCCTGCCCCGTGGTGCGCATGGGCAAGCTCTGCATTGAAGTGGGCTCCAAGAGCAAGGTGGCCTTCATCTCGGAGCAGCTCTGCATCGGTTGCGGTATCTGCGTCAAGAAGTGCCCGTTCGAAGCCATCGACATCATTAACCTGCCCAAGGACCTGGAGAACAACACGACGCACCGCTACGGCGCTAACACGTTCAAGCTCCACCGTCTGCCCATGCCTCGTCCGGGCCAGGTGCTGGGTCTGGTCGGTACGAACGGTATCGGCAAGTCCACGGCGCTGCGTATCCTGGCAGGCAAGCTCAAGCCCAACCTCGGCAAGTTTGACGCCCCGCCCGAGTGGCAGGAGATCCTGACCCACTTCCGTGGCTCGGAGCTGCAGAACTACTTCACGCGCATCCTGGAGGACAATCTCAAGGCCATTACCAAGCCTCAGTACGTGGACAAGATCCCCAAGGCTGTCAAGGGCACGGTGCACGCCATCCTCTCTGCCCGTTGCGAGAAGCAGGAGAAGCTAGACCACTTCCTCAATGAGCTGGATCTGTCGCACGTGCAGGACCGTGAGATCGAGAACCTGTCGGGTGGTGAACTGCAGCGTTTCGCCATTGCTGTCGTGGCGGTGCAGAAAGCCGACATCTACATGTTCGACGAGCCGTCCTCGTACCTGGATGTGCGTCAGCGTCTCAAGGCCGCTCTGGTGATCCGCTCCATGGTGGACGACAACGGCCGCTCGTACGTGATCTGCGTCGAGCATGATCTGAGTGTGCTGGACTACCTGTCCGACTTTATCTGCGTGCTGTACGGTACCCCGTCAGCCTACGGCGTGGTTACCATGCCCTTCGGCGTGCGCGAAGGTATCAACATCTTCCTTGCCGGTTTCGTGCCCACGGAGAACTTGCGTTTCCGGACGGAGGAGCTGACGTTCAAGGTCTCTCAGAACGCCGACGAGTTAGGCACTGGCGAGGGCGATGCCAACTCGTTCAACTACCCGGCGATGACCAAGACGATGTACAAGAAGAAGAAGGACACCGCCTTCAGGCTGCACGTCGAAGCTGGTGACTTCACAAACTCGGAGATTATCTGTATGCTGGGTGAGAACGGTACGGGTAAGACGACCTTTATCCGTATGCTGGCTGGTCTGCTCAAGTCGGACGAGATGGAGGCTGCCGAGGAGGCCAATGACGACGAAGCTATGTCGAATTGCGCTTTGCGTTACGATTCGTCCACGATCAGTTACAAGCCGCAGAAGATCGCACCAAAGTTCCAGGGTACGGTGCGTGAGCTGCTACACCGCCGCATCCGCGAGGCTATTGTGCACCCGCAGTTCGCGACGGATGTGACGAAGCCGCTGAACCTCGACAACATTATCGATCAGGCCGTGCCCCACCTGTCTGGTGGTGAGCTGCAGCGTGTGGCTATCATCTTGTGTCTGGGCAAGCCCGCGGATATTTATCTGATCGATGAGCCGTCTGCCTACCTGGATTCCGAGCAGCGTATTTTGGCTGCCAAGGTTATCAAGCGTTTCATCCTGCACGCCAAGAAGACGGCGTTCGTTGTGGAGCACGATTTCATCATGGCCACGTACCTGGCCGACCGCGTGGTTGTCTACGACGGTAATCCGGGTATCGAGTGTACGGCACACGCCCCTCAGAGCCTGCTGACAGGTATGAACACGTTCCTGAACCAACTGGAGATCACATTCCGACGGGACCCTACGAACTACCGCCCGCGTATCAACAAGTACGGCTCCGTGAAGGATGTCGAGCAGAAGACTTCGGGCAACTTCTTCTTCATGGACGACTAGGCTATAGACGTATAGGGGGACGGAAGCGCGCGGACTAACCTGGCGAGATCCGTCGACAAGTGAGTTGTTACCATGAGGCAAAGACATCGACAGGTGTCGGTTCTGTATGCCATGGGTAGAGGGAGGAGAGACGTGCATCGTGAAGAGAGCCGAACTGGTGCGACTGCATTCGCGCGTTAAAGCCAGCAGGAGGACAGTGGAGTAAGTAGAGAATATACATCGGCGCATTCGCGTGCTTTAATCTTTTTAACTATGGGGTTTCTGCAGTTCCTGGTGGATTTGTTCAAAGTTCTTCAGAAGAAGAGCGAGCTGCTTGTCGTCCAGCTCCAGCACCACCTGACAAATTTTGAGTCAGCAAGTTGAAGATTTGGTCAGTTATTGCGAGGCAGCTCACCAACCTGTCGCTTGGACCCATCAGGTTTCGCTAAACGGAGCTTGAGCACGACGGAGCGCTGTCGGTCTCCGCAGAGCGAGCTGTTGGCCAGGTTCACGCGCACGGAGTAGTCAAAGTCGCGCAGGTGCTCGCCCACGCTGAGGTTGGCAACATCCATCTCGAAGTTTTTTTTTTTGAGTTTGGAGAAAATTAATTTGAATTTCCAACTTTGTCGCCCTTTTCAAACGTTATATTTTCGAAACTGACATTGAAGCGGTATTTTTGACCAATCAAAATACATATTTCAAAAATATACTTTAAAAAAGCATACTCTATGCTGTTTGGCGATCCTCCCTCATGGCCGCACGAACGGGAGGCCAGCACCAGCGGAACTCAACTCAAAGTGGAGACTCGAAGGCATGTGGGCGAAGCAGGCAGGCAAGGCCATCCGGTCTCTAGGGCGGACGATCGACCGCGTCGGTGTCTCGCTGGAGGGCAAGTTCACGTACACGGAGCACTGTAAGTTAGACAAGCAGCAAGAGAGGAGACTCGCAGCCTCAACGACTGGATGGAGTTGGAGGATTTCGATTTAACTAACTCGTAGGATTCTGCCGTTGCTGCTGCGTGCTGTTATTTTAATTTGCAACGCAGTGAACCCTTCGACGCGTGCCGTGAAGAACCTGGGACGCTCGCCCAAGTTCGAGGAGGGCGTGTTCGTGGCGCCCAACGCGTCGGTGATCGGCGACGTGAAGGTGGGCAAAGGCAGCTCCATCTGGTACAACGCCACCGTGCGCGGCGACGTCAACCACATCACGATCGGAGAGAACACAAACATTCAGGACCAGGCCGTGGTGCACGTGGCCAAGATCCACAAGGACATTCCCACCAAGATCGGCAACAACGTGACTGTGGGCCCCGCTGCCATCGTGCACGCCTGCACCATTCAGGACCACTGCATCATCGGCACGGGCGCGCAGGTGCTGGACGGTTCCGTGGTTGGAGCCAAGTCCATCATCACAGCCGGCTCTATCGTCACCTACGGCAAGCAGGTGCCTTCGGGCCAGCTCTGGTCAGGCGTCCCCGCCCGCTACCTGCGCGACCTCACGGCCGAGGAGATGCAGTTCATGCAGCAGTGCTCGGCCGAGTACACGCAGCTGGCGGAGCAGCACGCCGAGGAGTGCGCTAAGAGCTTCGAGGAGTACGAGGCCGACACGGAGCGCTTCAAGATCCTGCGGGACGTGGGTGAGACTGGTCTGCCGCAGAAGGAAGAGACGCGCGAGGACACCGGTCTATACTTCCGTTACTAGACGTCTGCACGGAGGTCGAGTTGAGGGCAGAAGTTAAGATGGCGAAGAGCAAACAAAGAATGAAATGGACACATACGATGGAATGTCTCTTGTGTGTGCCTAGGAGACCATAACAGGTAGAGCGCTCTGTTATACCTTGGGATTCCTACTTTTTCAGCCGCTCCTTCGTGTGTTGGACTGCCTTTCGGAGAGGGCGCCTCATCACCTCCTCAGTACGCTTGACCACTGCCTCAGTACGCTCTATGACTGCTTCGGTGCGTTCCACCGCCTTGCGGAGTGGTCGCTCTACAGCTTTCGGGAGAGGTCTGAATGCACCGGTCTTCGTCATGTACCCATACAAGTACTCGGATCCAGACAAAAACGTCGTTGTACCGACAATGCCGCTGAACATGCATACAATTCAATACACGGAAATCAGTCTAAACCTTTAACTCCATGGCAACAATACAAAAGTGAGGAACGTACAACAGCAAATTCAACGCCGGGTCAGGGGGCATCTGCCAAGCCGCGTTGGTCAGCGCAAGTCCGAAGGTCGACAACTGTAGTGCTGTGTTCACCTTGCTCAAGATCGACGGCTTAACTTGAAAAGCTCCGCTGTCCGACGTATCAAAAAATCCTGAGGATTCGTCCTTCGTCTTCAAGCGGTGGTAGAATGTGCCTCCGATCAACATCCCGTCACGGCCCAAGATAAGTGCAGCCAAAGGCAACGGAAGCAACCCCGTCCACATCATACTGAGAGACAAAGTGCCGATTAGCAACTTGTCTGCAAAGGGATCCAGGAATGAGCCGATGATGGACTCCTGGTGGAAGGTCCTCGCGATGAAGCCGTCCAACCAATCGGAGACGCCAGCCACCGCCAGCACTGCAAGAAGAGCGACAATGATCAAAACGCACGCGTTGTTAGTACTCCATCTTGTCTAGAAAAAGATCAAAGCTTGCCACCGTACAGCCAATGGCTGAGACGTGGTCTCCTTGGACAATTAAATACGCTAGGTAGGGCGTGGCCATAATTCTGGCAGCCGTAATAACGTTCGGCGCGTTCACCACTTGGTGCATTGCCTATCAATATTGAAGAATAACACGTCCTCTGATTAGCAATATTTGCACCCGAGCATTGTGACCAACCAAGACATTGTCGTACGAGGCTCCTGGCCGTCTCCATGTCCTTCTTCAGCTTCTCTTTTAAGATTTTTGCTGCCGTTTTAGCCTCCAACTCCCCCTGTCGTTGTTCCTGCCGTTTTGGGTCATTCGGCGGCGCTGTACTCATCGATCTACGCAGCATCAGCTTCTGGAGGGCAGCTTTATCAGCTTTTGGGTGCCGCCCATGAGCTTCTGGGGGCGATAACAGCTCGGAGAACAGTCGGAAGTCGTGGGTTTTAAAGTTGACACGGTGAAGTTGCAGTGGTAACAATTGCCAACGTTCCAGAACCCGTTCAGACGCTGCCACAGACAGCAGCACGCGCGGCGTCATCGGCATCTTGTCGGCAAAAACAAAGTGAGGGGTGAGCGTTGCGTACTGAAATGATTGCCATATGTGGCGTATTGCACACTAAGTTGTAAGTTTCTAGCACGAATATTTTACGCGCACAGGCAAGTGTAAGCTTAAGCTTACTACAACTTTATCCCTACAAGAGGTTTCCAGAATGGTGTATCGGTTCCAGGTACTTATAGGGGCAACGGCTTAATAGCAAAAAGCTCGCTGCTACACCATTAGGCGAAAAACGACATAAAAGGTGATCCTGCAAGAGCCCCGCCAGTGGCGGGCCGTCACAGGCCCAGTGACGTCTGTCGCGGGGGGATCAGCGGCATCGACACGCTGCACCGACGATTCTCTACAACCCTCGTCCCTCAATCGCACCTTCTCCTCGCACTGTATCATCGTGTGCGGCCTTTGGCGTGGGCCAGAGGTTGGAAAAAATATATTGGCCTTTCCGGCCGGATAATTTTTTTCCTGCAGTGTATTATTGCGAGGGAAAACGCAGTACCAATACCCAACTGCGAACGCGACGTGAATTGCAATAAAAACTGCGCCTGATTAAACCCAAATTTGTAAACGGACAGGTGTTTAACCCTTTTTAAAGGGTTACACACCCTTTACAAGGGGTTTAAAGCATCGATTACACACCCTTCAAGATATGCAATATTGGAAAATACTGTATTGCGCAACGACGACATATTGCAATACCCGACTGCGAGCTCGTGTAGTATTGCAGGACATGACTGCGTTATGTAGCAATAAAAATGCATGCCCAAGAGATTTTTCCAACTTCTGCCGTGGGCTGCAGGCGCAGGAAGCGACAGTGCACAGGGACCTCTTCTTGGCTCTCCTGCTGCTCCTCCTCCTTCATGTTATTGAGAAGTTTGTTGATTGTCGCCTCTTGCCCATCTCCCTCGCTGGTGGTCTTGAGGCGCAAGTCCACCAGCGAGGAGGAGCAGCTTCGCCTCTATCAACCACTTCAAGTACCAAAATATGCGATTCGCTGATTGGTAAATATCCCGCCCAGGTTGAAGTCAGCTCGGATTCTTTCACTATCGTTTTTAAAATGCTAGGACGGAAGGGCAGCAACGGCAGTGCGGGGACTTCCTCGACCCCGGGCGGTTCGAGGCCCCCCAAGGGCGGGCGCTCGGTTCAGCGGCGCGGCTCCAGCGCTGAGGCGGCCCTGCAGGCTGAAGCGGCTCGACTGGGCGTCCCCAACGGTGTCTTGAAGCGAGGCTTCCTCGTGAAGAAGGGCCACGTGATGCCCACGCGCAAAGAGCGGTTCTTTGTGCTGGGACAGCACTCTCTGAGCTACTACAAGTCCACGAGAGAGGGGGATGCGGAGCTCAAAGGCGTGCTGGAGCTCAAGACGTCGGACGTCATCTCGCCCATTCCGCACTCGGACGTTTGGCTGCGTATTCGTCAGAGCGAAGGACCGGGAGGGAAGAGCTACAAATTGGACCTGAAAGGTTACCGGCTTCCTCTTTATTATTACGTGCAGTTAGCTAGTCTTAAACGTGGGTTGTAGTGAGCTAATGGGAGTGATTGGTGCTGTGGAGACAGCTCCGAGCTTGCAGGAGCGGCGGGAGTGGATTGAGGCGCTGCGCAAGGCTTGTCGCGTACGCTGATTGTCTGTAGTCTTGCTAGATTGGTTGTCGGGCTGCTGTTAGTTAACCTTTATTGTCTTTTTTTTCAGGGCGAGCTGCTGCTGCGTCAACGGACTATTCAGAGTGATGTGCACTTACTGCACGTACGTTCTAGTCGGCGAGGTCAGAACGCAAAAGCGATGGTAGAACTCCTTTCTTCCCCAATGTCTCCTGACACTGCAAACACTCCTCGACCCGATCTACGCGCATCATTCCAGATTCTTCACGAAATGGTACTGCTGAAGAAGCTCGTTGATACGATAAAGAGCTCCTGGGGACCCCCTTCGCAGTGGTCGATGACACAGTATCAAGAACTTGTTCAAGGTATCAGTCTTGCCCAAGAAAAATCAGGAAGCTCTGAGTTCGAGCCCGACAGCATTTTGGCCGAGGCTTTCAAGTTACGCTATGAGTTCGAGGAAATCCCCGAGAACCAGCGAAAGCTTTCACGGGATGAAGATCCGCTCGGCACCTCACGGACATCAACCGCAGAGACACTTAAGCAAGCCGAAGTGGACTCGCCGGTTGCTACGCCTCGAATGTCACCGCGGATACGTTGTCCCTCGTTTCACAGCTATTACTCAACGTTTGAGGAGCTGTCAGACCGAGTTGGGGAGACGGTTAAATCAGCAGCCAGCGACAAACAGGACACCACGGCGCTGACACCTCGCAGCGCGACGCTGGCTAAATATGCCCATTTCTATCTGTTGGATGACATTCGAGCAAAACAACCGTGGAGCTTGGATCGGACGGATAATGACGACATGGCCACTGAGCACAAGGGTGACCTTGTTGTACGTGCCATTTCGGAGGCAGACGTTGTTGAAACGCTAGCTAGACGTTTTGATGATGACCGCATCTACACGTATATCAACCACCACACCATCGTTGTGATGAATCCGTATCGGTTGCTGCAGACTGCTCGGTTCACGTCAATTTACGATGAACAGGTGGTGCTCACTTACGCAGATACCGCTAATGCTGAGGTGTCGTTGGCCCCGCACCCATTTGCTATTGCAAAGCAAAGTCTAGTTCGACTTTTTTTCGATCGCAAACGCACGTTGAGTGATCCCCCTTTAGCGACTACGACATCAAGCAAGGGTACCAAAACGGCAAGTCATGATCAGTCACTTTTTCTTTGCGGTGAAAGCGGTAGCGGTAAGACAGAGCTTGCAAAGGATCTGCTCAAGTATTTTGTACTAGTGGCACAACCAGCTCTTTCTCGTGATTCGGAAGCCATGCGCAAAGCGAACAGTAGCATCCGCCAGCCCAAGATCAAGCTGTTCACCAGTTCCACAAAAAGCACTATTCAAATGCGAACGGAGGAGGCCCGAACGATTGCGTTGCTCGAAGCGAAAGGTGTGGAAAAATACGAAATAGTACTGCTAGATTTGCATCCTGAACGCTGGGACGAAATGACGTCGGTGAGTCGAAGTAAGCGCCTCCCTCAGGTGCACGTGGATGGACTATTCTTTGGGTTTTACGACAAATTGGAACACCTCGAGGATGAAGAGCAACTGCGAATGTATTTCAAAAACCCGCATGCAGCCAAGAAGCTGAGCACAGTTTTGGATTCCAATATTATCCTTGAAGCGTTTGGACATGCCACCACGTCGATGAACCTAAATTCATCAAGATTTGGAAAAGTGACAACTCTACAAGTCTCCTTTGGGCTTCATCCGTGGGAATTCCAGATTCGCGGGTGCCACATCTCACCGTTTTTGCTAGAGAAATCACGCGTTACAAGCGAAAGAGGCCTCCAAGGGGGAGACCAAAGCGATATGAACTTTCACATATTATACGCGATGGTGGCCGGGGTTAACGCTTTTCCTTTTATGCGCTTGTTGGCGAAGGAGTTGCGTCTGGATGGAATAGATTGCTCCGCTTTTACGTATCTCGGTCGTAGCGACCACAAGCTTGCGGAATTTATGAGCAAAGAAGACACATGGAAGAAGGACGTAGAAAGATGGCAGCAAGTTGTCGGTGGACTTGACGAGCTGAATGTGACCCCAGATCAGCAAAAAACAATATTTAAAGTGCTGAGTGCCGTACTGTGGCTGGGGAATATTGGACTTGATTACCACACAACATCGGAGAAGTTGGTAATGTCTTCTATGGGGGTTCCCCATGCCCCCCAGAGGGTGGTAGAACTGTTGGAGTTGGAGTCCGTGGAGCAGTTGGAGCGAATGCTGCTGACAAAAAGTGTGACTTTGCAGTCGACGAATGAGACATTCGAAGTAACGTTGGAAAAAGGTCAAGTGAACAATGTTCGTGATACACTTGCGCGCTTGCTGTACCAAGTCGTCTTCAAGTGTGTCGTGACCGCCATGAATGGGGCAACAAAGCTCGATGTTGTACCAGCAGAGGAGATTAAGGGCGAATTTCCGGTGGATTCCGATGCGAAGCTACCTCAAGATGTGTCGTTGTTGAAGATCGTCGATGTATTTGGCTTTGAAGACCTCACGCACAATTCGCTGGATCAGCTATGCATAAACTATTTGAGCGAAAAACTTTACGCCAGGGAGGAGCAAGTCATCCAAGCTGCGTACAGCAGTCAAACTCTTCCGTCTACAGGTCATCATCTTGACAAGGACAAGGATGTGATTTTTATCTATGAGCACCGCTTAGGAGTGTTTGCCTCGCTTGAAGAATTGACTATTCTCCACCAAAGTGAAAACGAGAATGCGCAGCAAGAAGAGAAGAGAAACAAGCTTTTTGTGCGCAACATCTATGAGCGTAATCCAGCTCGACTGCCGGAGCCACCGCGTGTACTACACAACGGGAAGCGTCAATCAACTGCGTCACTGAACATTCTACCTTTTGTGATTCCACACTCGCGCGGAATCGTCATCTACGATGCGAACGACTTTGTGAAGAAAAACTCCGATTTCGTGTACGCTAATTTGCTGGCAGGTCTCATGACATCGAGTAATGCTCATTTCCGTCGAATGCTGGAGAAAGGCAAAGAATTGGATGGTGTGTCAAACAAGAACAGCAATGCGCTCGGTTCAACAGAGTCTCGAAGCAAAAGCTTTGTTGGGCAATTTCGGTCTCACGTGAATGCACTAACGAGTGACGATGACAAGAACATGCCGTTCTACTTGCATTGCATTCGCCCCAACTCCATGAAGCAACCTTCGGTTGTAAGCAAGGAGCTTGTTGTGCAGCAATGCCGTTTACAGCATCTAATCCGGCAAGTGGAAATTTGCAGTGACTCATCATCGTCATATTCAGCTATTGATATTTCGAAAAGCACTGTTTTGGCTCGATATGGCTGCCTCTTGCGAGGGCCTTATACTCTGGATGAAGTAGCTGGTAGTGACGATGCTCTTTTAAGATGGCTTGTGGATCTGCTCCACAACGAGGATTGTCTGACTCCGAAGATAAACGTTTCTGCTTCATCGATCGTTCAATTTGCGTCAATTAATCTCGTGGAAAAATTAGAGTTGCTACTTGAGGACCGAGAGGTCGAAGCCGCTACAAGAATTCAATCGCTATTCCACATGATCATGTGGCGACACCGGTATCTCTCCAAAAAACGGGATCGAAGGGGTTTATCAAATGAGCTCCTGGCGTGGTGCGGTTCGGACAAGAAAAATACTGTCACGAAGCTGCTGACGAAGTATAATGGCCGCGAGGATGAGCTTCGCTTCAAGCTTGAGCTCAAGAAGAAATCAAAGCTTCAGGAAGAGAGATCGGTGCACCAGTTAGCAAGCGACGTCCAATCACTTTGTCTAGGCAACCATGACGACCTCGACGCGCAGGCTGTAAACGATATTTTGCACGACGACACGATGCGTGAATTGCTGCAGCACAACGAGAAAATTGTGTCGGCGTTGCGAGATATGAGCTTAAGCCCAGACATCCTTGAATCTCAACTGGCCGATCACGAGTTACGAGGGTTTTACCGAAAGCTAGTTGAATTCCTGCGATTGAAGAAGAAGGAAACTGCTGGCCTAGCGAGTATTTCCGGCTGTACGACGGATACTCAGCCTCAGGCTTCTCTAGACGCCCGTGTCGCCACTGCTGCTTCAGATAAGTACCGTGCGCTGTGGATACGACTCGTAGAAAATGACGAGTGGGCGACCTACCATGATGCATTGGTGGAGGTTGGCGAGGATCCGGAGCTGCTACTTTTTCATTCAGAGGACGATGATTTTGTTGCTGCCTTAGAGAGATTTTTGAAGACGGTGGCGCTCGAAAAGGAGCGCGAAGAAGAGTGCACAGCATTGGCGGCGATCACAAGTTTGGCTCAGCCGTTGACAGTGGATGAAGAGGAGGCGTTGGAGATTCAGGGCTGTGTAGATGCCAGTGACAAAGATGCCGAGGTGCTGGAATTGCTTTTGAGTGTGCAGTTTGGGCCATCATTGATGACCGCCATGAACCAAGATTCATACTTTGTGCAGGCGTTGCAGAACCCGATTCTCATGGCCAGCATGCATCAGGTGCGCCTTGTGTCATTTCAATAGATCGCTTTGAGTAATGTAGCTCATCCAAGTATGTTGTGAGTGCAGCTCATAGCCAACCCGAAAGATTTTGCGAGATCGACAACACTTCAACAGCCAGCTGTCCGAGAGTTTTTCTTGAAACTGATCGCGCTCTCATGTGAGTCAAACTGATACACGAGCTGTCCATGAAGGTGTGTTTACAGTGATTTTTACGTCTTGATGTATTATAGTTGCGATACAGGAACAGAGCGACGAAGAATGAGCAAACAACAAGCGCAACGGAATCTTTCTACTGTTTGATTGAAGTGCAGCATTTACGAGTTAAGTTTTTTCTTCCATGTTCAACCACCATGCTGTTCAAAATATCTTTTACGTGCATGTACGTTGATGACGAACCTGAATTACATTGCGGTACTTTCCGCTGTTGCACTGATGTCTTGTTACATATAATTACAAATTTGAAAGGGAGCTTCTTTTTCTGCTAACCTTCTACATTGTATTGCTCTCTCTACTCGACTCCTACTATTGTCAATTCCGCCTAAATGTATAGATAAATGGAATTCGTCGTTCATAATGAACGATAGAAACTTTAGAAAAGTTCTATCCCGTTTCTATTGAGTTAGTTGAGCTCACGGTTGTAAGCGAAGGAAGTGTTCGATGCACGTGTTGAGTAGGTGCTAGGGAATAGTACCGCTGGAACAACAAAAT
>LGSN01000171.1:0-51831 GCA_001314375.1 Phytophthora podocarpi | reverse complement strand
ACTCAGCCTCCTCAACTCAGACCTCACAGTCACTTGAGTCCAGTATGCAGTCAGTTCCATCTGGGTTGTTGCAGCGACGCGGGGTTCCATAATCGTCCACCAGTCATCGATCACAGACGGGTTCGCCAGGACTTTTCTTCCACGGACCTCGTCACAAAACCGGGCAACCCTCTTTGCGTATTGAGCTCATCCACAGCACGATGTCCTCTTCAGCTTCGCTGGAGAGAATGGTAGCCTGTCCACTTGTACGACGATTCTTCAGATGGCCTTTGCTGTCGTTGCACATAGACTCGATGAAGCCTTCCTGCTTTTTCCATTTCGAAATCTGCTTCTGCTTACGTTTTCTGTCAGGTTGTGTACAGGACGAATAGAAGTTCTTAATCGCTTCGTTGACGGTACGTCCTGTGGCGAGAAATTCTAGAACGAGACGCTTGTGGGTGTAGTCGGCTGCAATGCGGATATACTGCTTCGGCTTCTTACCAGCTCCGGAGGTGCGGGGCCTACCCATCGTGCTTTCGACAATGGACAATCGATTGGCAACCATTGACCTAGTTTTAGCTTGCAGACAAAGCGATTTAGCTGTGAACATCTGTTGAAAATAGGCGCTTGTCATTGGCTATAATAAAAACTCGCTTAGGAGTAAACTTCGCTTAGGACAGGGGTGATGCGGTATATGACATATGGAAGGTCTAAGAACATCTGATCAACCGCGTAAGCACAGGGAAAACTTGTTTCCTCTGGTCTATACCCAATGCATATTCCATTTGCAGGTTTTTATAACAGTGTTCGTATTTTAATTTGAGGCACAGTTTATGATCGGATTATAGATTGATTATGGAAATATATCATATGATGGTGAAAACGCCAGCCGTTCTCGTGATTGAACCAATCACGATGTAGATTAGCGATTGCGTGGCAAGTGGTCAATTGCAAACAAAAATGCAAGAAAAAACAGCTTTGTTTCACAGCCAGAATGACTTCAAATCTGCAGAAAAGGACCTCAAAATTGGAATCTCCGCCCATTTTTACCCCTTATATCTAACTATCATTATAGGTTTTGTAACGGGAAGAGCCCAAAATGTTGTTCCAAAGTCCGTCCGAGGTTCGTTGACCGGGATAATAGCTCCGCAAATTCGGCGCCGATGAGAGCATAAAGCATGTCGACAGAAAGCTGGTGTTACGTAGCTTTTTTTCGCTAGATAAACCCCTCCAGCGCTCACAACAAAATCAGCACGATGCAGTCAAGACACCACCTCAGTCCGGAAGAATAAAACCTACTAGCTAACGCCAATGATGTTCCGTTGTAGACGCTAAAGCAGGACGAAGTGGAGGACGGGACTGGCGCCATCGGACGGTGGAAACAAAAAGCTTCACAACGAATGCGCTGTCTAGCGTGCTGCGGCGGCGCTATCTCGATAAATGGGCGTCGAGCGCTCGGTGTGACTGCCATTTTATTCATGTTACCCTTTGCTATAATCATGTTATTTCGTAAATTTAGTAGAAAGCAACGACTCTTCTTGCACTAGATGTCGAGACGAATCTTTAGCACCTCTTTGATTTGATAGGAACCGTACCAACGGGTTATTTAACACAGCCAGCAAAATACACTTCTTTGAATTTCTGCACGTTTGCCAGATGTCGTGCACTTTCCATAGATCTGGCCCAATAGGAATCCCTGGTTTAATTTCTCACCCCGAACTGCTTCAACGGTAATCATAGCCCTGTCGAATCCCTTGTAAACGTACTTGTAAAGGTACTCGACAGCCGTGATGTCAATGCACACCTCGACGTTGATGTGGCAATTGTACTTCTGAGATAAGTTTGGTTGTAGGAAACAACCCCACTGGTTGATGGTGGCATTGTCGTACTCTCTGCCTTTGTGTTTGAGAACGCCTTCGGGTCACCACCGTCGCCTGTACATCGAATAACCGTGTTCGTTTGCGCGAGTAACTTCCACCGACGGTTTTGGGTACCCTTTAGTGCACTTACCATCTTTCATGCACGTAAACGTAGGATTGGCCGCACCACATGGTCCATGCAACATAGAAGACATCACGATTCGTAAAGTTGAAGGTTAGTCTCCTTGTCGGGGATTTCAGCCGAAACCAACTTGTCAATAATTTGACGGGTTCTTGGCTTGTCCTCATGTGCCAAAATAACCAAGATGTGAACGTGAGGCAGTCCTTGCTTCTGAAACTCGACCACGTAAATGCACGCAAGAACGCGACCCAATATGCCCTCGCTCAAATCCTTTAGAAATACTTCCAGTTTCTACTGCCACACACGCGCGACGATATCAGGTCGGTCTTGAGCGGTCTGGCCTTCCGGAATCTTGTTCGACAATCTCGTCCCATCTCGGGTTCCAAGTCTTCGTCACGAAGCCGTCTGGGTTTCCGTACTCTCGCACAATTACCATGGAGTCTTGATAAGGCTCGTACATGAAACGTGGACTTCCCATGTGCGAAGATGGGCTTCCCAACTTCGTTTAGGAAATGTCTCGGTCTGGTCCTGTTCCACTCAGGATGGACCAACCTGGCAATACTCCGTTAGAAGGCCCTCGCCTTCTCCTAACCCAACCGTATCTTCGTTTAGAATCGCGTCTTGGAAACCTCCGTATTGATCGGCCCAAATTGTCGTTTGATTCGTTGCTACCCAACAGAGTTGTTCCTGCTCACATTTCGCGCGTTGATCCACCGTCCACTGTTGGAAGAGTCGCCCACCCTGGTGAAGTGCAGACTTATCCCCAACCTTTTGGTGGAGTCGATACGCTACGTGTTCGCGGAGAGACATCGCGCGTTTACGGCATCGTACTGCCCCATCCTCATACGTGTCCATGTAGGTCCATCTGAGTTCGCCTTAAGGAGGGAGGAGCGGGTATTGGAGTGGGTCATACTTTGTGTCAGTCTCAAAGAGGCGCAGAAGTTGATGTTCCCGTGTGCGTAGGAGTAGATCTCACGGTTGACGCATATTCCCATTTTCCTCGATGAGAATAGCGCCAACTTCTGAAACGGTCGATAGATTGTGCGTATCCGGTTGTGAGGTTTATTGTGGAGGCGAAAGACCAAGTCGACTACACCATCCGTGTTGTGTTGGCGAATTTGTTCTCCAAATGTGAGGTACTCCCGAGCAAAGTGATTATGCCGTTGCATCATTTGCTCGATGTCAATAAAGCGACAGGATCTAGATCCGCGAAGATGCCCTTACGGCGTTGTGCACGTCGTTGCATGTCGGGGTCTAGAATGTAGATCTGCGCAAACTGGGGGGGGGGGGGGCTCTCTCCAGTGTTGCGGTCAATATATGGCAGTAGCGATCCCAGGTAGTGACCCATCGCGCCTTGAATGCGATAGGTATAAGCGCCTCGTTGACCCGCCACGCTCATGTCCTGACGGACATCTTCGAACGTGCTTCTGTTAGAACAGGAAGCACCAATAGACGTGAACGCAAACACTTGGTTGTAGGCTCGGACATGGCGGCGTCCTCATACAGCTGCAGAAGTCGACGTGGGGCGGGTCATAGAGGGGGCAATTCGACCTTGCCCTGCAGGCAGCAGCCCACTGGGGACTCCGCTGGCCTCTTCCACTCTTGCAGAACTGGCATGCTGTAGTGGGCGGTAGCTTATGGCGTCTGTTAACGACGTTGGGGCCAGTAACGCTGGCCACCACGAAGTCCTCATGGTTACCGAGCGCATGACCTCTGCGGACTGACCGGAGACGGATCCGTTCCTTCTCTCACACAGCCTCAAGTTCCTCCTCCGTGAGTTGTACCCGGCGGTTGGCGTGTCGTTGTCTGTCCCTTTCTCGCTCTGCACTGCGTTCCTCTTCTGTGAGCTCTGCGCGTCTGGTAGAGTGATCCTGTCGATTGTCCTCTCGCTCGGCGTCATGTTCCTCTTCTGTTAGCTGTGTGCGTCTGGCAACGTGCTGCAGGCGGTCCGATTCTCGATCAGCTTCACGATCCTCTTGGGTAAGCTCCGCTCGTCGCAGAGCATGCTGCTCTCGATTTACTTCTCTCTCCTCGTCACGTTGCTCTTGTGCTAACAGCAAGCGCAAGTACGATTGATGCGCTCGATATGTCTCTCTTGTTGCGTCACGTTCACCATCCGTCTGCAGCGATCGGCGTGTGGCCGGAGCCGACGCATTTAACTCTCGCTGTCCGTCACAGTCTGGCTGACTTGGGGGGCTCGCTGTTCCTCTTGTTCAATCTGATTTCGTCCCCGCTCTTCCTGGAGTTGCTCCTCATGTCTTTGAGGCCTGAGGACGTGGCGGCGCTCAGTTGCCCTCTGCTTAGTTCGTTCTCGTTGAGACGCAGTCATGTTGGCTCTTCGTGATCATGTCCTCTCGACATCACGTGCACGTCTGGCTGCCGCACGACTGACATCTGTACTCGGTGGTTCAGTGGCACCAGCCACCTGCTGGCCCACAACCTGATCAACCCTTCCTGGTGGGGCTCCGTCGTGATCCTGCAGCGGAGGAAGTGGGCTTTGTTCTGATAGGCTGACTTCGGCAGCGTTTTTCTCTTGTAGACTGAGTTGCTGTAGCTCTGTCATTGCGTCCATGTACCGTTTGCGAGCCGCGCGTATCCTGCCAAGGCGCCCCCGCTTGGTAGGAGGTGACTCATCCTAACCCGGCGTCGCGTTCGCGGATATCGCTTTGTCCAAGCGCTGATCAAGTTGCTGGCGTCGCCCATCCCTACATAAGCAATAGTCATGTTGATTGGCAACAACAAAGTTTGAAGGCCCGCGGGGCACCTACCTGTCGCCGCGTTTGTTTCTTACTTGGACAGGAGACATTGTCCTTCCAGATAGAACTGTCCATAGTTAAAACAAAACATAGGACAGGACAGAGCGTTAGAGGAAAATCTAACACCGTAGCTCATCGATACAATATGTAGTACACCTTTGCTTAACCTAATTCTAGCTACTGTTATAGCCTGTAGGCAGAAGCGAGGAAGGATAACGTCGCGCAATTAGTAAAGACGTGTTATTTTGCAGCACACATCAGGCACCTACGTACAGCTCTAAGTTCCCTACGCTTTGAAGTTCAAATACTTCCCAGTGTTCGGCACAAACTGGAGACCCATAGAACAGTAAAATATCTCGTTAGCCAGCTGTTGCACCGTCGTTTTCTTTTTCTTTTCTTGATTTCATCTCTCACCTCCACTCTTACCACCTTCGAAGCATCCCTGACTAAATGCAAGTCTCAATATCTTTGGAGACTAAGCATCAGGTTCGTAGTGCTGAAGCGCGAGTCGGTACTAACTGTATTTTTCTTTTTTGTGTGAACGCTTCCTTTGGCGACCGTGGTTACTTGACTCTACTCTATGCCACTGAACCTTTGAGCCCAGGCAATGAATCATTTTGGTTTTGAAGGAGTAAAGGATCAGACTTTTGAGATAAATGATACGTCCACTGGCATCATAGACGTTGAAGGCCTGCATAGACCAATATTCGCACTGAAACTGTTCAATACTCGAAGCAACTGTAGCACTAGGACCCAGAAGCTGAGACGCAGGTAACGCAAATGAACGCGTTATCGTCCAACACCCTTCGCATCCTTGAAACAACGAAAAACCTATCCTCCGAGAGGATTAAACACGCGGTCGGCGGTTCCTAGTGCTTCAGCAAAAAATGGTGCACAGTTGCCTTGCCGAAGCAAAACAAAGGCGGCGCCAGTTACAGCAACAAAAGGTAAGCCATAAATCCTCAAGCCACTGTCCCCAACAGCTCGGTATGCCCAGTATCATGTGGCTGTCCGCGTGTGCCCTGCCACGGACACAGAAGTATCAAGTGAAGTAGTATTTACTAGCCGTGTAAATGCCATTTAGGGCCGGTCTCATACACGACCACTCTCCTGGGATGAGGTAGGCGGCCCGGCAAAGCCGTCTTTTATCGCCACGTGGGTCTACCTCAGACCCCTGGCTGGGTGTGAGACTTCCCATGCCGCTGGCGGGCGGACATGAGCGCCTCGGGGTCGCGGCTCGTAAAGAGCAAGGTTGTGGCAGAGCTATAGTCTTAGAACGGCGGCGGGTGCCAGCTGCAAACCTTTCTTATCCGATATAGGAAGGTAACGGAGCCAGGTGTGAGAACACATTACCCGAATGCAATTATCCCCAAATTTTTTTTTGGGGAACATGCAAATGGGTAATGTTGTAGATTCGGGGTGGACTGTCCGGCAAGACTGCGCGCCACGGTGGGGGGTCTCGACAATATGGTCGTGTCGTGACATCGACTACAACCGTCTCCCCGGGCTCCACGAAAGGGTTCATCAGAACCCAATGTAGACACCAGCCACCACCCTTAATCCGACACTGCCAACCCCTCGGCTTGCCCTGAGGTACCAGTTATCCCAACAGGCGGAACTCCCGAAACCGCTATATAAAAAACACATCTATTACATACTTACGAACACTATCATACACCCACCTGCACGTCCCGCGCGCTGCTCGTCTCGAAAAACGCCCCGCTCCGCGCTCACTCGTCCGCGTCGCCGCCGATTGCCTTTAGGAAAGGGAATGTGAGACCGAATTTTTATTTTGACGTTTTAGCCAATCATATCCGCCTTCGCTGCGCTCGGCAGCTAAAGCTTGTTTTTGGCCAATGGGCTGCGCTCGTTAGCGTTATGGAACCGGACGCACGGACAGACGGACAGAGCGGTTTGCGGAGTAGAGGTGCGGATGCCATAGGGTGCACAGATTTACTGTACTCGTCATAATAGTTGATCCAAAATTTCAGATGGAAATTTGGCATTGATAACTTGATATTTCCATATACGATAGTTATATATAAAGTGAAAGAGATACATTCTGAATCTGAGGTCCGTTTTTACCACTTCGCAGCCATTTTTGAGCTACACGCGTCCAAACAAGAGGCTTTCGGCTTCCAAAAGTTTGGGGAAAGGGCTCAAGTAGGATTAGCTGCAATAGTCGTCATATGAAAGGTTTTTATTGGACTCGCAGCCAATCCATATGAGATGTTAGGGTAGGATGTAGGGTTTCTGAGACGTGGGGCGACGTCGGACTAACAACGCCATGTTAACATAACCATTTATGCCTGAGATTATATATTTATTTGAACAATAATGTGTCGTAGTTCTTCTTCTCATCCCGTGTTTCACATGCACAATATATACGTTATTACAGGTAATTGATATATATATCGATAAGAAGCCTCACGAGCCCATACCTGCTCCGAGGAAGAGCTCTCAGTTCCGTTGTAGTCCGCCCCCACGCATGAAACCTATGCCTCCTTGGCCTTATAAGAAATGGCTTCACGACTGTGTCCTCCTTCCGTTCATCCGCAGTCTCCCTGGTTCTCTGCGTCGAAGTATTTGTAGGCTGCCACAATCATGGCCCTTTATCCTTCTAATAGGTTGTGGCCCTCCACATTTGGAAATGAGGTTTAGTACATGAAACTGGCAACAATCGATTGGGTTTGATCAGATGATTATGTTGTTGCTCGTGGGCGACCAATATTGACGTCACCACAGCTCGAAATGCGACGTCTGTTAAAATGCTTGGATCAACTATTATTGTGAAAACCGCTTAGTTTGCCCATTTGACTTGCAAATCGTCCGATTAGGACCCCGATTTGTTGCGTTAGGTTTGTAAATCAGTCACATAAAAAAATTAACACGTTTGAGCGACTAGTAGCGCACACATAGAGCTTACACGGCCGCCTCAGTCCTAACCGGCCGATCTGCACGCCTATCAAGCAGAATGCCCACCTTCTGCTGGACACTGTTCATTGTGCTGCGTTAATAAATCCATCAAGCTTTCTATACCCTTTGTTATACTCAGAATTATACTCCGTTTTATGTAAATGTAGGGGTTTATGTAAGCGGACATTTTGGGCGGTTGTCACAATATGACGAGTACAATAATTCGCGAGTAGCTCTACGCCTGCTACGCGCCTTGGTTTTTGTTTTCTCCTGAATGGCTGGATCGAAGGAGGAGGAGGAAGGGGTTCAGTGGGAAATTATTGGAGTGATCTTCACACCGAGATGTATTTTATGATGGCCTTCTACCCAAATTATACAAAAACCGTTCATGTATTTTTTTGTAATAAAATCGTTTGTCCTGAAGTTTGTAAGAAAAGCGACATTTTCGAGCCATTTCTAATGTAACATCCTGTATTTTATATGTCCTATGATTGCAAGGATGGCCTTACCATTCCTATGAAAACAGTATCGGCAATATATTCACAGTTAGAGATAAACACATTCACATAGAGAAAGGGTCGATACACATGCAAATCGCCACTTCCCAAAACAATATCAGCTCTCAATTTTAAACACTGGCGCAGGCCAGCTTCGTCAATTTATAGCTTCCAAGGCAAGCAAGATCTTAAAATGACACCTGCTGCAACCTATACAGTCGCCTGGTGCACTTTTAAGGACCAGTTTCTGTGTGACGTAGCTTAATGTTGCGCTGCAGACCTCCCAAAAATATTCCGCTCTGAAGTTGAGACACGTGTTTCCCTCCATTTGGATCATATTGCGGTTGTTTCTCTTGCTTTTCTAGTGATTGGAAAATTAGAGCAATATGGGTGTATTCCGCATCGAATGCCTCAACGCGCGGGTCAATCACTTGTCTAGAAAAATATATAGACATAGCTCGATGGACTTTTTCGTTGCAACCTTTCTCGACGGAAGGAAGTAGCATGTTTGAAATCAGGCATCCAGATTGTCACTTTGAGTTTTTTTCGCTTAAGATGGATGACGATGTTTTACGGTCATTCGATAATTTTGTAGGCAGCGAAAGTAAGCAGATTGAGTTGATTGTGTATGGGTCAAAAGAAAGACAGAGGAGGGAGGAGGGGGGGGGAGTGAATCGGGAGAGGCAGCGTGCTATCTGCTCGTGGCATCATTTATGTGAAGCTTTGGCTGGCGTATGGGGGCCATTAAACTGACTGGGAGATCTTGGTATGCGCCCTCGAGTCTATCCGCTGAGGGTGTACTGTGGGATAGCTATTGTCCTTGCAGATATTTTGGCACACACCTGTATATTTTGTCTGTCATACTAGCGTTAGTTGATCCAGCTCGTATTTACGAATACACACCTGACTAAGAGACAGTGCTATGTAGACTGATTGTCCGAGCTATAAACGCGAATTTCTGGATAAACGCTTTATGCAACCCCATGAGGTAGATTTGCACGCCAGATGGCAAACCCGAGGTTGTCTTCGTACATCGGACCACTACACCAGAGTGAGATCAAATCAGACTTCTCATTTCTTGTGGGCTTTTAATTAGAAGACAGTCCAGGTCTGTTTAAAGGTCTAAAATGGAGGAGGCGATGCCTGTACTGGCAATAAAACTTTTTCCTTAGCTTCTTCGGAAGAAGTACGCGTTTGTCATACGATACCAATGCTATGATGAAAGCCTTTAGCCCTTCTAGCCTGGGTTCTTATTCTGTATCCTACAGGATAAGAAATTTACTTGAATGAAGTAAAATTGACGTTGGGTCAAATCTGTCCTGTTACAAGCCCTTTCGCGGAGTGGTGTAAAAAAAATAATGTGACGTCACCGCGCCGAATCACTGCAAAATTTGTCATAACACGTACAATGTATACAACAGCTGATAAAATGGCGATGGCCGATTGGTTGTCACCGGCATTCAATCACAAGGTAAAACCTTCCAGAGCGTAAACCCTGTTCGACTCGTTGGTCCTTGTGAATTTGGCGCCAACCCGCCACACGTGACGCTTGTGGCGTTGGCTGCGAGAGCAGAGGGACAATTCGATCAGTTCCTACACACTACATTGTTAGTTTGAAATTGGTCAAATTGCTCCTCTGCTCTCGTCCGTGAAACTGCACCAGACCTAGTTTTGTAGTGAATTTTAAAGTGTAGAGCAATAATCCGGGTAGTAAACCCGAGTTCAGCGTTGGGGGTGGGGGGCTTCGCCCTAAATACGGACCCTAAAGGAGATTTCCCACGCCTGAAACAAACCAAACCAACCTCCTAGGTTTAAACTTCAAACCAAACCAAAATTACCAATGAACCAGGTTTGATGCCGTTTCATGGTTTGGTTTGAAGTGGTTTGAACCTACCCAAATTTAAACATAATGCCGTGTCGTTACGTGGGTTTCATGAAACTTCGTAGCTCATATTCTGATTGAGCGCTCGTTAGCGGCTGTATCTGAAGTGTCATCAGATGGAAGCCACTGCTGACCAATCAAGAGGTATCTGAAGATCCGTCCTCATTGCGGCTCTTGCTGAAAGGTCGTCACACCCTTCTCCACAGCTACCAATCAGTGCTCCAGAAATGCGAACCCCACACGACGAGCAAACTGAAACTCCAAACCAAGGAACCCCAAACCTCCTCAGTGGTTTGGAATTTCAAGGGTTTCGCGTCCAAACGAGTGACGCCTCGTAATTTTAGTTTGCTTTCTGTGAAACATTTCTTCGAACCAATAGATAGCACTTTGGTTGGTTTGGTTTGTTTCAGGTGTGGATTCCTTGTCAATATTGTACACTTTGGACAAAGGTAGTGTGCTCATTAGAAGTAATCCACAAGCGTTTTTTTATCGATCTAAAGTTGACCATGGAGCTCTTATTTCTTCAAATAAGAATTTCTTCAAATAAGAACTCCATGGTAGTACACGAAAGGGAGTGATCGCACTATTTTTGCTGGTGTAAAGTCATTAAATCCGTGAAGACCTTAAGTCCTGAAGAAGCTCGAAGAAGTTGGCAATGCATTCGACGGGTACACAACATACGAATTTTGTCAGATGTTAGCTTCAAATAACACTACATGCTGTGGTTGGGCCAGTGAATGCCACTCAGTGATCTGCTCTGCTTGCAGGGGCTTTGTCAACGATGAACAGTGTCATGGGATCATCTACGGAGCAGTACGCGACTCGCCGTGAACCCCCATCTTGCCCTTCTAACTTCCCTGGTACCAACAACACCGATGGAGTCGTCAAGTCGCGGAACTGACGATGCAAGGCCCTCGAGTTCTCCAGCAGTGGCAGCACATGGTTGCGAAACTCGTCAAACCCAAAACTCTGCCAGCACACAACTTCATGAATACCACAGCACTGTCACAAGCGTCACCTTTACCAGGACACTTACGACGAACTCCATCGTGAACTTCCCAACCCCGACCAACCCTCCACCTGGAACACGATTGACGTGCCCCTTCCAGCTCTTCGCACCTATCGGTCGACACGAACGTGCGTTAGTCGTCGTACGCAATCTGCAAATGGCTGTCCGTGTCTGGCAGTTGACTCGGTCGTACCAAAGAAGCTCACGTCGAAGCTCCAGTCGCGGATGCCGTAGAACGGCAGTGAGAAGGACTGGTACGCGCTGTTCTCACGAGCTCTGTCCGACATGAACACGAGGCGGTACTGCGAGACGTAGCAGCGTCCTTCGCCGCCGTAGAAGCAGCCACCCTGACCGGGATAGCCACTGTAGCAACCGTTAGAACGTACGTACATGTAGCCAGTACTACCCCCACTCCATAGCTAGCTAGCTACGCAGCAGCAGCAGCGTTTCTATCTAAACGTACTTGCCGCTCTCGACCGTGAGCGTCACGTGCTGGATCAGGAAGAAAAAGTTCTCATAAGGAGACACGAGATACGGCACCGCTCCATCGTGGAGCTGCACGTTGATGCTCATCACAATATCGTCGAATCAGATTCGAGCCTTATTTGGCGCCAAATACGAAACGGCTCATTTTCGTCTACAAGCCACCAAAATGCCGTTGCTGTCGTACGAAGGCGTGGAAGTGGATCTCCCCGCGAACCTGGCGGGCATCCACTTCGAGTTTTCTGCGGGGTCGCTCACGATCCACTGCCGCGACTTCACGGGGGACGTCGTGCTGTCCAAACGTATGTGGAAGCAGCACACTGTGTCAATCTTTGCAACATATTTGTTTTTATCACAAGTTAACCCTTTATTGACTATTATTGACAACCAATGCCAGCTGCAGAAGACGCCTCGAGTCGCACGCAGCAGTCGTCGGTCGCCTCCTCTAGTCCGAGCAAGAAGCGCACCATCGACTTGAGTGCCAGTGACGACGACGACGACGAAGCGGACGCCAAGCGGCTGCGGCCGAACTTCCTCAATGAGGCGGAGCAGACGTTGCTGCTGGCCCAGTTGAACGGCCCCCAGAGCTCTAGCAACAGTCAGGAAACCAAGGGCAGAGGGGGAAAGGCGAAGGCGGAGCAAAGGACTGAAGATGGTGAGGTGGCGTCTGCTACGGAGGTGAAGGATGAGGAGTCTGTTGATTCCACTGACGCACCGGAATCAGCGACGAATGGTAGTGGGAAAACGGGGAAGAAGACGCCAATCAAGAAGAACAAGAAGAAAGCTAGCAGCGTCAAGGAAGGTGCAGATTCTTTCTTCTCGCCCGACCCTAAGCAGTCGACGTCACGCAAGGCGACACCCGATTCCAGCAAGAAACGCAACAAAGCGTCCAAGTCACGAGCTGAGCCTTCGCCTGGTAAATCCATCAAGGAACTGATAGTCGGACCCCCGAAGCCCAAGCCTCCAGGTGAGGTTATTTTAAAGCTACTAGGAATTGGGCATGATTCTTACCCTGAAGAGCAGTATTCTGACAAGTTTACGGCGGTGTTTTTGATTATGCTGATTGGCTTGCAGCTGCGATGAAATGGGAGATGGTGGAGGCTTTAGGCAATGCTCCACCTGAGCGTTGGGGTCATATTGCTACCAAGATTTCAGAAGAGCGTGTGGTGGTATACGGCGGTACTGATGACGATGAGCGCACACTGGGGGATTTGCACGTGTTTGATATGAAGACACACCGCTGGACGACGCCGCTGAACTGCGAAACGATCACGCGCACGTGGCATGACGCGGTGTATCTGTCTTCGAAGAATTTAGTGCTCGTGTTTGGGGGCGAGCGCAATTCGGCCGCTGAAGGCGAGCTCGACATCCTTTCAGACATCATGGTGCTAGACACAGAGTGCTTCCTGTGGTATCCGCCAGCTATTCGCGGGTCGCCTCCTTCTGCGAGAAGCGGTCACACCTGCACTGCTGTTGGAAACGAGGTGGTGGTGTTCGGCGGTAGTGGAGGACGAAACCGGCAGAGTTCGGTGCACATCTTGGACAGTGGTAAGCAGGAAAATGATGCAGGCATGCGGGGACAGCTCAAAACAAGTACGCTGACTATCCCCTGGAATTGTTTGTATTGTTGTAGATGACTGGAATTGGAAGACAGTGAAAGTGGAGGGAAAGCCTCCCAGCGCGCGCACATACCACAGCGCTGTAGCTGTAGGCGAGGATAAGATCGTTTACTTTGGAGGCAACGACTCCTCGAAAAGTTTCAACGCGGTGCACGTACTGCAGAAGGTGGTGAAGAAAGCGGGTGATGCTTTGTGGACGTGGTCCCATCCCTCTGTCGTTGGAGTGCCCCCGCAAGAACGCACTGGACACTCCGCGACGCTTTTGAGTGATGGCAAGATTCTCATTTTCGGCGGTTGGGATCCGCAGCGCGATGACGCTAGCGCGCCTACAAGCGTGTTCAACGACTCGTTCCTGCTAGACACGAAGTCGTGGGAGTGGCAGCCCGCTACCTTCACAGACGATGGGAGTGCTGAGGTTGTGTCACGAGGGCGTGTGGGGCATGGTGCTGTGCTGCACAGCAATGGACGTGTGCACCTTTTTGGTGGCCAGGATGGTGTCGAACACCGGCTGAAGGATATCTGCACAATTGCAGTCTCGCAAAGGCTGGATGAGCTGCCGAAGAAACCAAAACATGACGTTCAGTCTACCAGCAGCAGTGCTGCTACAACGATCGCTCTAGAGACGAACACCCTGTAGAACATGGTCGTATCAACGGAGTGGTCAGTCATGTACACATACACAATTGCAAAGAAAGTTGTGGATTTGATTGATTTTTTGTCCTTGGGTTGGGTTTTCTAAACGGACAATGCACGCAGCGATGCACGATAGCCTCACTGTTGTAAGAGAACCACAAGAGGAAAAGCCCAGCCATTCACTCCATGATGTCGTCAAGTTCGAGGGCGACGCTGTCAAGGAAGCTGTTCATATTCTCGTCGTCCATGGGGACGCTGGGATCAGTCGCAGCACTTGCCGCAGGGACGTCAGATATGGCTTGGAGGGCGAGATCGTCTCGTTCGGGTTTTACTTCCTTCAACTGGAGAAGCGGGAGATCGACACCTTTGTCGCCAGACGTGGATTTTGCAGGAGGCATAGCGTTGACGGCTGAGTCGTGCTGCACTTGGGCCGGAAGATGAGCGGGGAAAGGGAAAACTGGGGTGATGATGGAAGCTTCGCCTCCGACGGGGCCGTTTGCTAGGTGATGCAAAGTGCGATTAGCGCCAGTGACAATATTGGCCGTCGGAGGAGGGAAGAGAGAGTTGAGTGGAGGCGGCACGAAGGTCGACGGAGTCGCCAATGACATAGAGTCACCCTTGGCGACCTCGGCGGGTTTTTCGTGGTCTTGCTGCTGAAAACATTGCTCGCCCCCCCCGGTTACAGCTGGACGAAAACCTGGGCGCGGCCCATCCAGACCACTGGGTAATAACGTGCTGGGTGCCGGAGTTCCTGGCGGCGTAAAATGCTGGATGAAGTTTTGACGTTCAAGTGGCGGGATCATCTTGTGCGGATGGTGTTCCATCAATGCCTCAGTCGATGGCAGCGGTGCAACTTTTCCACCTCCATACGGCGTGGTGCTGACGTTGTAGATGTTGCCCTCCTGATGCGTCGAAGATGACTGCAGCAATGCATGTTGCTGCTGTTGAAGCTGAAGGTGTGGCGACTGATGGATTGTTGGCGCTGCGGAGGTGGACGACGACTTATTGGCCTGGTTCATGAGCCACTTGCGACGCGCTGCCGAGTTGAATCGGTTCTTGACTGCGTTTTCGGTGCGTCCAGGGAGTAGCTTCGCGATCTCACTCCATTTATTACCCAACTTCTGCTGCCAACGGAATACCATATCATCCTCCTCGGGAGTCCACTGACCCTTTCGGATACGGGAATCGAGATGATTGCACCACCGCTCGCGACATTGCTTGCCAATGCGCCCTGGCAAATGCAGTGCAAGATCACACCAACGAATCTTGCCTACTCCATAGCGCGTGATGAGGCTTGTGAGGATACGATCTTCCTCTGGTGTCCAGGGTCCCTTGATCAGACCGGGTTTGAGTACCTTGTTCCAACGGTGAAGGCACTGAACATCCGTACGTCCATTCCCCAGCGTCTCTGCGATCATCTTCCAGTTCTTGCCGCCAAAGCGCGCCACTGCTACACGAAGGCGCTCATCTTCGTCACGAAGCCATTTTGTGGGCGTTTGAACCCCGCTACTTCCCTTGCTTTGAGGTGTCTTGCCCACCGATGCACGTGGAGGACTTTGATGATGATGCTGCTCTCTTGGGAAATACCCTGGTTCTTTCTGGTGCTGGATGAGATGCGGGCGAGTGTCCTGTGACTGACTAAACACGGATAGACGGTGTATCTCCTGGTTGTTTCGAAGGAAGTTAGCACTGCGGTTGAGTCCAAACGAACCATGCGAAGGCGAAGCAAACGACTGGTGGGACAAACCCGCGAGCTCCGGAAGCCTTGCCGAGTGTTGCTGGTGGTGGGGATTTTGATGCATCGCACCACGAATATCAGCCTCAAGCTCGTTGAAAGACATCTTAAGCTCTGTATCTGCATCTGCAATCACACCTTCATGACTTGATGAGCTGTGTTCCCTGTCGTTGTTGCTGCTGTCATCGCTGAGGCTTTCATCCAATTCATCGTTGCTTGATACAGATGCGCCATGCAGCTTGAAACCGCTGGGACCAAAGGCCTGGACGAGAAATTCTTCTCTTGGAGAGCACTCGCTGCCTGACGAGCGATGCGACGGCGGGAGGAACATATTGTGATCCAGGCGCTTTGCAGCAAGCGCATCATGGTCTAGCTTCAGCCTGTGCTCAAACACATCCTGGGGTTCCTGAGCTGCCAAATTGGAGAAGTGGCCACTGCCCTTATACTCGTGAACGCCACCGTAGCTGGTGTCAGCATCATCAAACTCGTCGTTGAAATCATCGCAGTGTTCGTCTTGATAATTGTTGTCCTGGTCATCGGAACGAGCATTCCGGTATTGGTCAATCGCCTGAACATGGCTGGAAGACGCCTGGGGATACCTGAACTCGAACGATGAAGACGGAACCAGTTGGAAGCCTCCACTCGAGCTATTCTCTGTAAAAACGACACATTAAGCAACTAAGGTAAACCAGGGCTATGCTCGTCGCGTCATGAGCGAAAAATATCGAAAGCACGTACTTTCATTGAACGGGAGAAGCTCGGGACGGCGCAGCGCCCCAGGGTAGGATGCTGGAGGCGGCGGGTAGTCGTGTCGAGACGGTGAAGTTGGCGTCGCAAAATTGGTCGCGGCAAAGTTGTTGTCGTTATTAAGGCTTTGGTGGCGTTTGCGATCCGGGTGAGCGCGCACGTTGTCGGAACCATGAAATAGCTCATCAAGATCGTCCAGACCCGCACACGACAAGCTCCTCTTGGGAGACGGCCTAGCAAGAGATTACACGTAGCAATACTGTGAGCCACCGCCACATTCCGATAACAATAAAATACGGGCAAAATGTACCTGCTGAGTGTGGAGCGTGGATGCATTGCAGATATGATTCGAGACGAGCGGACTCGCGGGGGTTGCGGCGGACTGGGACGCTCACAGATATTGAAAGCTACTTGCAGAACTCACCAAGACGAAGAATGCCACCAGCCATATCCTTGACACCCGCCTGCACCTCTCGCTTTCGCTCTGGCAAGTGGAGATGAGCAGCTCTCGTGCTCTCCTCGCTTGCGAATGCGCTTTGGAGCTTGTAAGGAGGCTGTTGTCGATATTCTCCATCGTCGCACAACTCCCAAAACAAACAAAGCACAAAACACCAGCCAACGCAAGGGCCTGTTCAAAAATAGTGGTGAAACAGCGGGGTCCAACAGCTCTTCAATTGGGATTTCTCCGCCAGCCAGTCGGGCAAAGGGTTCGTTCATCTTCCAGAAATCTGTCAGACAAGACAAGTCATTGGCACTTGCCTGGGTCGTAGGATTTGCGCTACTATCACGTCAGAGATCAGCGCGTGACGGTGACTTATATTCATGACTCACCAAGGAATTAGCATCGACTGTGACCTGCGGCATCAATCCTGTTCACCATACTACACCAAATCACGCTCCCCAAAAACATCGTCGTGCTCACGACTTCTTCAAGGCAATCGCACCTTCATTTTTTCAGAGTTTGCTGCTGCTGGTGGATTCTTGCACACCGCTCTTCCTCGTGATACTTCCTGTCCTCTTCCGCGCTGCCCGCGGTAGTGCTCTATACAGTGGGAGCGTATTGTCCCGACAACGTAGACGCCGACGAGATGTTCCTGTGTGGTCAGGACTCTTACTCCTCCCCGTGCTATTCACACTCTCACCCTGTGTTTACTCGCTGGGAATACCAACGGAGCGCAGCTTCTCTTCGAGCGTACGGAACTCTTTCTCATTCACAGCATTGAGCTCTTCGTCCACCCACTCCTCGATGCCGCGCACCTCCGGAATGTAGTGCTTCAGCATGTTCTCCACGCCGTGCTTGAGCGTCACGGAGGAGCTCGGACAGCCTGCGCACGAGCCTGCGAGCTGGACCATCACCATCCCCGTCTTCTCGTCGAAGCCCTTGTAGAAAATGTCGCCACCGTCGTCCTGCACCGAGGGCCGAATGCGCTGCTCCAGCAGCTCCTTGATCATGGCCACCACCTCGTCGTCCTCAGGCAGGATCGTCGTGTCCTGCACCACAAAGTAAAGCAAAGCCCACCATCGTCAGCTTCTACCAGCCACTAAATCTTAGCACCAACTCATCTCACTGTTATGATCGGCTCATCGGACATGACTTCCTCGTCGGACGCGAAGAAGTCCATGATCGTCGCGAAGATCTCCGCATTCAGAGCCTGTCACAAGCAGCAGCAGCAACAACACATCTCCACTCAGTCTCAACCACCTCACCAGTATCACATCCAGCCAATTGCCGTCACGTACGTCCCAGTCCTCGTCCTCCGTCTTCGTGACAGAGATGAATTCCTTGCCGAAGAACACGCGCGTCACTCCTTCAATCTGGAACAACTTCTTGGCCAGCGGCGAGCGACGAATCTCCTCGGAGCTGGGCGTAAAGTCCTAATAGCCAGCAAACAACAAGACCTTGCAAGGTAAGAACCCTCTCTTCAGCATCTACAGCAACTGCATCATCAACGCACCACGCCAGTCGTGAAGCGGTCGTCCAGCACTGCGCGCCCAGGAAGGAACTTGACGCTCAGCGGGTTGGGTGTCGGCTCCGTCTGGATGAACATGGAGCGCAGCGCGCCGCCACGAGCCAAGAATGGCGAGGCGGCGCGAGGCTTCACGGCGGCAGATGCGCGCCCAGCCAGAGGGTGCGCGTGCAAGAAGCGAGCGGAGGAGGTTGAGGACGACGCGGCGCTGCGACGCGCCAGAGCGCGCAGGAGCTGACGGCTGCGTGGGAACATGGCGAGGAGCTCTTTTGACTTGCGGCTGACAGCGCAGATTACGAAGTGATTAGGTTGGAGAAAATAATGGGTGGAGTTTTGGCCAATCAAAGCGACGTCATCTACCACCGAAAAACTGCAACTTGATGTTGCCTTTTTTGCTATTTGTCTAGTGTGTCTATCGTCTATTGGACAGGGTTGCCGTGCTCGTCCCAGAGCGGGATATTGAGCACATTGGGCCATACGAAGTAGTCGATGAGCAGGTCGTACAGGAACGTGTGGAGCCTGGTGGAAACAAAATCAAATCGTGATGTCAGTCCAGTGTCTTAACAAGAAACAGAATGCACTTGAAGTGGACGAACGTACCACTCGGAGACGAAGGGGACGTTCGCGATGTTGATCTTGGCTGCTGTGAGGGAGAAGTCGAACACTGGTCGCCTGCCAACCAGGACAAGTACAGATGAGTGAAGCTGCATTTGTGGGCTAAGTAGAAGGGTGGACTTACTGCGTGAAGGACAGGCTGAGCCCGCCGAAGCACGGCCAGAACTTGGCCAGCGGGTTGAGCGTGATACGCAAGGTGCCGACGAGGAGGAGCTCGCGCAATGACAAGCAAACAGCAGCTCCTAGATGCGACACCATCTTGAGATCCGCTACAAAGCTCTTCTTGTCCGTGAGAACACGAACCTCCACGTCCAGAGTCACTTCGTCCGTCAGCGTGTTGGCAGAAACAAACTTGACCCCGCTGATGTGCGGTGCTTTGGCCCCCAGATCCAATCGAACAAGCGATAACGAGCTCATGAAGGCCGGCTTTTGCGTTTCGAGCACTGGGTTTACACTTGCACTCACTGAATTCTACACAACAGACATTCGTCATTCTTCACAAGCGGCGCCAACTCGCACATATCTAAGGCAAACACACTCACTTCGATAGCTTTCTTGAGGTATGGCCAGCCACTGGAAGGAGAGGGGGGGGGGGACTAAGTAAGTCTAACAATTCGACCCAAGTTACAAATCTCAATGCAGGCGATACTACGTACGTGACGAACACCTTGTTGAGCCACTCGACTCGATCCACGTCGGGATATCGCACCCAGTTCGGGAACTAGGACGTCCAACACAGTACTCTCAGCATTTTGGTACAGTCATAATAATTAGGTGTGGGCATAACGCACTAGTACCAACCTCAAAGTGATCGACCTCGGCTGTTGCTTGACTTGATCGGGCGTCTCGGAAGTGAACGAGAGCTCTTCGCTGTAGAC
Source organism: Phytophthora podocarpi (assembly GCA_001314375.1). Lineage (NCBI taxonomy): Eukaryota > Oomycota > Peronosporomycetes > Peronosporales > Peronosporaceae > Phytophthora > Phytophthora podocarpi. The sequence continues at coordinate 32,114 of LGSN01000171.1, read as the reverse complement.
GTCGTCGTCGTTGAGTCTTGAAGTTAGCATATCCCCAAACGTAAATGAAAATGCTGGCAGTACTGACACCAAATAACACGTTACAGGTGCTGGCCAAGTATACGACCACAGACGATAGCGTCCACGACGAGAAGCGTTGATGTTGGTTGTAGAAGTGGGCAAGCGCCCCCGCCAGTGCAAGAGGAAGGAAAACCGACGCATCCGAGAAACCAGCAAAAACAGCCATAATGAACATAATTACCAGCACGCGGACCGCAACAGGCTCCGGATCGTCGAACAGTTCAGCAGAACCATTCTGCTGGATGGATTCACGTGGCAATGAACCACTAGGATCTGGGTTTGCATTTACAGGGAGGAGAGGCTTCGTCTCGTTGGCTGCAAGGTGTTCTATATCAACTGAACGGACCGTGCCAGCAGTATCAACTGGGGCAGTGTCGCTATGACTGGACTTTGCAGTTGGACTCATCGCGCGAAAGGAACGAGAACGGAGGGAGGATACTGGGTCTACATTTTGGCTGGGGAATCCTGCCACTGACGACACATCTGTAGTCACTTTCGTGGAGCGCTTCCAGGGGCTCGGCTTTGGAGATGGTTCAATTGGTGAAGAGGGCGTGTCTGTTGCCGTACTGCTCATCGGACTCCGCGTTTGCTGCTGTTTGTCGTGCGAAAATATGGCGCTCCAGCGATTCAGAGTCGATGGCTGTCGCTCCCCACTCGCGCTAGACGAGCGAGTCGGCGTCAGCATCGTTCGCCCGACGGTAACAATTCTGGCTGCTGGATCGATGACAAGGCGTTGTGTAAGTTTATCACGTGCTACTGCAAAGGGTTTCCCTGCGGTGGGGTTCGAATCGGGGTTGGTAACATTGGACGCTTCAACGGAGGAAGCGATCCCCAGCTCATCGTTATCGCTAAAGCGCCCGAGAGGTTCAACTGTCGACGCAGCCGAGGGGCTCCGGAATAGTTCGCTATCCAACGTGGTGGCTCGCTTGATAGACAAGTGAATACACTTCACCCAGAGCAGCATGCGAGCCTGATTCTCCTCGAAAAAAATGAATCCTTGAGGCTGCAAGCGAACTGTGTTTTTCTTCTTCCAAGTTCTAACCTCCACACAGAAACATTTTTCCATGACAATACTGGCGTTATCCGATTCAAAACTCAGCACGGCGTCCGCAAGCGAGAGCAAGTACACGAGCTCCGAGCGCGACTCATTACTGCAAAATTAGGATACGGTAGTGCAAAACGAGAGTCAGCAAGAGCAATCAAGCTAAAACTTTGCGAACACAATCAAAAATTGTACGAACTCACCTGTAAATCTCCAGCGTGTGCTTCGTAGCATTCGCAACGACGTAGTGTGTAGATTTGGACATGAGGAAGCGCTGTCGCTGTTTTTTCTTGCGGTGAACGACCATATACCCTTCGATGGAGTCGTGGTCAAGTGATGAGGTGTTCTTGGCCGTTCTGGGCATTCTCATGGGCTGCGTTCCGTTGTCATCGCTGTTGTCTGCATCCGTAGCAGCACTACCACCAGCTTCACTACTAGGGAAACTGCATGTAGAGGTGGCATGCGACTCGGAACAGGTGGAGACCTCTGCCGTGGAAGCCGGCAGCGAGAGCGACATTCAGACAGTAAAAAGCTGCAGTGCCGACCAAAACTGTGAGAGAAGAAAGAGGCCACACTCCAATGGTGCGCCGCATATAGGCGGCGGTTGCCATCAGTGTGCAGTTTTGAAGTCATTAGATGTCTTAGATTCTGATGTTGAAGTGCCCCTTTAGTTAAAATTACAATATCTGAGTACCGGTATCAACAATCATGCCCGACCATTGATCTCCGAGAAATATTACTCTGATCCACGACTGGGTGTCTATCTATGCGAGAGCCCTGGCCAGCCCTAGAGATAAAAACAGAGATGAGTCGGAGGCACCAGCAATTACAGCACGATTGTTAGCTCCGGAATAGCGACTACTTCCTCAGCGGTCGGTGGATTCGCCAAGCCAAAGCGTAAGCTTACCGTTATCTGAATCCACACTGTCAGGATGAAGAGGTCCACCGCGTTGGGTGCTATTAGCTTGTCACAAACCTTCATTTTACAGTATTGGAAAGCATAGTTGAGATGACTCTGATGGTCCGAACAGGTTGGGAGACCTCGACAGCGATATTCGGACCAAAAATAAAACTGCGGCTGATGTTGAAGTTTTTCGTACATAAGTGGGATTTTCGATGTGACGCACACAACCAGGAGAGACCCCCTCACAACGAAGAAGGCGAGGAGATACCGTAAGCTGGCACGGCGCTGACGCTGCTCCCCTCTCCTACGCACACTTGGCACCAGAGGTCATGGACGACACGGCACAGCGCAGTCTTCTGCTATGGGTACGTCCTATTTGTATCCGCATGCGCTTCCTCTGCTGACTACCACGAGCTGCACATCCCCCCACCCCAAATTCAAACATTTAAAATCAATTATTGCAAAGATAAAGGAAACGTGGCAGGGGGAGAGCCATCAAAGATAACAAACTAGTGCTAATGTGTCTAACTCCAATGGTGTTCTGCTGTTGTTGCGTGCGGGAGTGCAGGTGCAGAGCTTCCACGAGAAGCTGGCGACGGATGTGCAGGTCTCGGGCCTGGAAGATCTGTGTGACGGAGTCTTCCTCTCCAAGATCATGCATCACATGTGCGTCCTGGCTGTAGCAGTGGTCACATCTTCTGCCAGGCTTCAACGATGAACGACCGACTGATTTTCTTTCTTTCCACTATTTTGTGTGCATACATGTAGCGACTCGGAGTACATGAACTTGGAGCAGATCAACGAGCAGCCTGGAGGCAACTGGGCGCTCAAGTCCAACAACCTCAAGACGCTGATGCGTGCGGTGGAACTGTTTTACACCGACGAGCTGGGCCAGATCTGCCACGCTGACGAGTTGGTGGACCCACTGCTGATCGCTAAGGAGAACGATGTGCACGAGGTGTCCAAGCTCACGGAGCTGCTGCTGGGCTGTGCTGTCCAGTGCCCCAGCAAGTCCGAGTACATTCATCCCATCATGCAGATGGACGCGTCCGAACAGGCCAGCTTGATGCACGCGATCGAGAACCTCATGCGCCGCTTCCAGCCCACGTCTCCTGGTGGAGCTTCGAACCCGAGCCGCCGCAACTCGATGGCTCACGGCGCGTCCTTTGATGAGATGGCGCATCCGTCGTCGTCGGCCTCGGCCTGGACGTTGGCGACGGGGGGCTCTTCGGAAGCGCTAGCTGCACAGCTGGCTCAAGCACTGGAGCGGAGCTCCTCGATGGAGCTCAGGTATTTGGATATGGAACGCGACAAGCGTGAGTTGACAGAGCGTTTCGAACGTACTTTGTCGGACCATCGAGAGCTTGCCGATAAGTACACGGCTCTTGAAAGTGAACGCGATCAGCTGCGCAGCGAACGCCAGAATACTCTCACTCGTGACAACAAGAAAATCCAACAGATTGTGGACAATGAAGTTCACGCTCTCCAGATGCAGTTGGAGGAAAAGGACCTAGAATTGAATCGTGTAAAGCGCGAGTCCGGAGAACGCCTTATGATGCTGGAGAATGAAGTCCGTCGTCAGGCTGACGAACTCGACATTTCACGCTCCAAACTCGGGACGCTGAACAAGCTTGAGGCTAGCGTGACAAAGTACAAAAAGAAGCTGGAGGAGATGAACTCGCTGCGTGGTCAAGTGCGTGAGCTGGAGACTCTTAACGCACAGTACTTGGACAAGGTGGTGGACCTGGAAAGCACTATCAAGACCATGCCTGGACTGAAAAGTCTCGTAGAGAAGTATAAGAACCAGGTTGTGGAACTCGAGACGGCCAACGTCCAAGCTAGTTCCAATCTCAACGTGAAGGAACAGAAGATTCGGAGACTGCAAGAAGAGCTTGACAGTGCGCTGGGTGGCAAAGAGTTCCTCGAGTCCCAAGTGGAGGAACTCCGCACGCAACTCGCAAGCATCCAATACCGGGAAGGCAATGACGATGCAATGGCTGCTGGCGAGAGTAGCGCAGTCAATGGAGGGGGTTTGAGTGCCGACATGTTACTCGGTCGCGACTCTGTTAATGGCTTGAGGGAGCGCGTGGCCCGACTAGAACGTGAAAACGCCGAGTTGAAGAGTGGCAATGCTGATGCAGGGCAGGCAGAGTTGGCGAACGATCTGGACATGGCGGTCAAAGCGAAGGAGTCACTTCAGGTATCTCTATTTCAGATGCAGAAACAGAACGACCAGCTGTCGGAAGACCTGCGCAACGTGCGAATCCAAAACGAACAGCACCAGCAAATGCTGGCGCAGCTTCAACAGGCCCAGGCCCAGGCTCAACCTCAGCAGCAGCACCAGCAGTGGCAGAATGCGCCGGATGGACCTGAGCCGATGCAGGTTTCAAACGATATGGCACTCAGCGAGGGAGCAGCAGCGGCGGGAACTGCCGGTTTTGCGACTGCTGCCACGCTCGAAGCTGGCGTTGCAATGGGACCAGGTGGAGCCATGCAGGCGCCTGTACTTACTCCCGGTGCTGTCGTGGTAACAAGCAGCAACAATGCGCTTTCGTCGGCCCAAATCGCCGAATACCAGGACAAGCTGGAAAAGCTGGTACGTGAAGGGGTAGTGGAAAGTCGTAGACTTGGGGTTGCTTTACTCACGTATTAGCCCGTTTTGTGTTTTTATTGTATTGGTACAACAGGAAATCGAAGCAGAAGCGGTGGATTCATTACGCGCAACGGTGACGGAGTTGACGAAGCGTCTAAAGGAAAAGGAGTCCGTGATCAACGAGCTTTCGGAACAGCGCGCGAAGCTGGAAAACTACACGAAGAAAACGCTTCATGCTGTGCAGACAAAGTACATGGTGGCTGTGAGCTCACACCGCAACCAGATCAACGAGAAGCAGGAACGTGTGGATTTCTTAGAGAAAAAGATGAAGGAGGTCCGCGCCTCGTACTCTCGCGAGCAGGCTCTCATGATGTCGTCATTCTACGAGGTAAGAGTGTGGCAGCGCTGGTATTGCCGTCGCACAATGCTAACACGCTTTCATGAATAGATTGGAACGGAAATGCAACGCCGTACCATGATGCCTCAAAGCCCGGCTGCTGGTGCTCCAGGCGCCGGGTCATGGCTTGCGAACAAGAGGACAGAAGAACGTGCCAAAAGGCGACAAGGAGCATGAGCAGAGCACGCTCAGCTTTGCCGTGGTTGAAAGGCGCATCCAATTTCACTCGTAAAAGGTAAATGGGGCTTGGACGATAAAGAAAAGAAGTTTGTGCAAGATGGAGATATATCAAACCTGGAAGAAAGCAGAGATTTGTGTCATGTACTTCGAAGTATGTTTTTGGCTGCTCCTTTGGCATACATTTGCCCCCAGTGTTCGCTTGCCTTTGGTAGCACAGAAGGCGTTTGGGATATGTTTCTTGGCCGTTACTAGTCGACAACGTTGACGCCCAGATTGACGAGCGCGCGCGTAGCCTGCTGGCATATCCGGTCGTTGGTGGAACGCACGAGTGACTGCAGAGCCTCCACCCCGCCCAACTCCACAATCGCTTGTTTGTTCTCCGCTGTAGCCACAACATCATCCATAGCCACCCTTGTTAACTACGCAACAGAACCAGAGTTGCTACAGCAACAGATCTATAGATTTGGACGTACGATTGACAGACAGATTGCGTAGCGCACGAGCCACTTGGGACTGAAGCTCCACGGACTCCGAGTGCGCTCCGTCAATAATAGGCTTCAACCCGCCTTTGCGTGCGATCTCCACCTCATTGGCGTCTGTCGTTCATGCAGAGGGGACACCACCAGTCAGAAAGCTGCGCTAAATACAAGAGTGCGATTATGCCAGTCTTACCGTTGACAGCCAGATTTGCAAGTGCTGCGATCGCTTCGACGGCGACGCCGATCTGGCGGGAGCTAGCCAAGTCGATGAGCGGTTTAATGCCGCCCGCCTTGGCGATTCGCTCCTTGTTATCCACTGTCAACACACAAGAACGACAAACGCAGAGAGACGTCACTAAACAAGTCACCGATACCAGTATTCACCAGCCAAAGATGCAAGATCGAACCGTTCACGCCGAGATTGGCCAGCGCCTTCGCAGCCTGCCGCTGCACGTGCTCGTTCGTGCTGCCCAAGAGGTCAATCAGCATGTCGATGCCTCCCTCCGTCGCCATTTTGGACTGGTTCTCAGCTACACAGCGAAGCAAGAACAAAACAAAACCCTTTTGATCAATCTACTCCACTCGAACCCAGGAACCAACCAAGAAGAAAAACACTTCTTACAGTTGACCGAGAGGTTGGCCAGTGCGTGCGCTGCCAGACGCTGCACCTCTGTATCCTTGGACTTGGTCAGTGGCAGCAGCAGCTGCAGCCCGTCCAACTCCACGATTTGCACCTGTCGATCGGCTGCACCAAACACGAAACCAGCAATGAATAATCCATGCTACAACAGTCTACTCAGCCACCCAGCCACGCAGCCACGTACGCTTGACCGCCTCGTTGGCCAACTTCTCGGCGACTTCTCGCTGCAGTGCCGTGTCAGCCGAGCGCGCGTAGACGATCAACCGTTGCAGATTCACGCGCAGAGCTTCGGTGAACGCCTCATCTGAGAGGCGGACGCAAGACACTGTTAGTGGGAGGACAGAGCAATCCTCTAGCGGGGTCTGTCGACCAATTCACTCGCACCGTCCGTCTCGTCGAACGTGAACTCGTCCTTGCTGCCTTTGGCGCCCTTGGCTCCAGCATTCCCCATTGCTAGCGGCAGGCGGGAAGAGTTGTCGCCTGCTTGCTTTGGCTTGCAGTTATCTTAGCGACGCGTCGTCGGACTAAAACCCAACCCCAACCTGGATTTTTCTGCGTGGTGGTAAATAGCCCTCAATGTAATGGGTTATTGAGGGTCAAACCAAAACTAACTTGCGATTATACCGGATTTTATATTTATTAAGAAGGGAAATACCCATTCTGGGTGGATCATAATCTAATTGAAGTTGACACTGGAGTTCATCGGGTTTCATAACAGCAAGGCTGCGGTCGAAGGGGTTTTAGGCCATTTGACCCGCGCTGGCTAGTCGGCTGGTCCACAGAAGTCGGAAATGGAGGGTCTTGACGTTGGTGATTGGTATCTTTCGTGCTGCCCGAGAGTCTCAAGCTGAAGGCTACAAACATGCCGCTGGACCGCTGGGACCAACGCTTTGTTTCGTCGGACGAGGTCGAGCGACGGAGTTTGTGGCGTCGAAGGATCACAATGATCTTGTAGTGTCCTGTAGTCGCGGCGAGACGCTCAGCGTTCCACCCAAAGGCGTCTCGGACTGAGACGTCGGCGCCATGCTTGAGTAGCAGACGCAGGATCTTGGTGTCTCCGTTAGCTGCCGCTCGCAGAAGAGGCGTCTTGCCGGAGCTGTCTGCTGCGTTCACAGCTGCCCCATGCTCCAAGAGCAACCGAGCGGCCTCACGCCGTCCCCACGAAGCGGCGAAATGGAGAGCTGTCGCCCCGTTGTCGTTGCGAGCGCCGACCGACGCGTTGTTATCCAGAAGGAAACGCACCATCTTGACGTCTCCGTCTCGAGCTGCGAATAACAGCAACGTGTAGCCGTACGCGTCTGTCGCATTGACATCCTGGTCCGGCTTAAGCTGCCTTTCGGATTCATGCGCTCGACCAGCCGTAGTCGCTCGCAGTAGCGCCATGGGTCTGTTGCTGTTCCCCATCACTGGTTCGACCCCGTCGATTGCAAGAATGAATCCGTTGAGTCGGACTCGGACATGATGAATCCATTTTCACGAGACGGAGCGCTCGCGTAACGTGTAGCCCGTGCTAAGAGTGAGGTGACTAAGTGGCGGGTGGTGTGTAGCCAGAACCAACGCGCGTGTGAACCCTTCTCAGCGAGGAGTCGGCATCGCAAAGGGCAGTAGGAACGACATTGGCGTCTAAAAATGCATGTGTCGCACGACAGGAACAAGTGCTGTTACTAGATGCATGTGCTCAATACAATAATACTCACTGTCTTTTTACACAGACTTCTACATCGAGTCCGCAACGATGTTGAAGCTGTCGGACATTTGTCCTCTGAGCTCTGTGATTGGCCATTATAGAAATTCTCAGAGAACTTTGAGGAGCTCCTCAATGACGCCGGACTTGGAGCCACTGCCGGGCGTCTCGGCAGCTGTGCACGCTGCATTCCCGGCGCTAACAGCCATCCCGCAACTCGTTGAAGATATCAGCTCCTTGCTGGACTATTCCGCTCTCTGGAGCCTCGAAGACGCGAGCTCAATCGGCGATTTGCAACTGGTGAAGCGCGTGGCCGCTCACGACCAGCGTCGCTTGCATGTAGTGGACCCTCCGCCTTCAGATTTGGCTCGTCGAGCATCATTCACCACTGCCGCAGCGGAGGCGGCGGAGGAGGGATATCTCGCAGTGTTTCAGTGGCTCGTGACGCACTATTCTTCGTACAATTGGGACGTGACGGATGCCATTATGCGCGCGTCGAGACACGGCCATCTGGACGTCTTGCAATGGGCGCAGAGCCACGAGGAGCTCGCGACGTTCCGCTGGACGACCAAGATGATGGTCGTGGCAGCTATTGAAGGACACTTTGATATTGTGCGCTGGCTGCATGATCACTCACCGGTGCCGGGATCTCCGCACGTGATGGACTGCGCCGCTGAAGCACTGGGCCTGCCGATGCTCGAGTGGCTTCATGCAAACAGAACCGAAGGCTGCACGCCATACGCCATGGACAATGCGGCGCGCAAAGGCAGCTTGGAGATTGTGCAGTGGTTGCACACCCACAGAACGGAAGGATGCACTACCGGTGCGATGGACGGAGCTGCCATGAACGGCCACCTGGAAGTGCTCCAGTGGATGCATGCGAATCGTCACGAAGGATGCACTGCGTCGGCGCTACACTGCGCAGCGGTGAACGGACATGGTGGCGTCGTGCGATGGCTGGATGAGAACGTTACGATGGGCAATCGACGCCGTGCGTTTGCGTCTGCTGTGCGCTGGGGACACCTCGACGTGGTCAAAGTGCTGGCAAAGTACTGCTCTGTCAATGCCAGTGTGGATTCATCGAGAGAACTCACGGCTGCACTGCGTCGTGCCGAAGCGGAGATTCGAGTTCCTGACACGTCCCGTTTGCTGCGAGCGAGACGGGAGCGCATTTTGTACTCGCAGCGGATTTTGGACGGCCCCGCCGAAGAGAATGCCGTGTGGTACGGCCGTCTAGAGGTGCTCCAATTTATCTTCTCCAACGGCATGGTCTCGAAAAATGGCCGCTCACGTGCGGAATTGGCTGCGACCGCGACAGCACGAGGTCATGCGAATGTAGCACAATGGCTTCTAGACTTTACGACGGATGCGTGAGCTAGTAGATCTGTACATATATATCGTCCTGGTAGCATGCAGATAACCGGGATTCAAGACGACGAATCGCTTAAATGCTGTGACCAACACATGGACCTTTTGTTTTGAAACTGTTTCCAAGTAAAGCTTCAGTCTCAAAATGGTGTCGGTGCTGGATCTGGCCGTCCCCGGATCTGGTCCGCTAGTGGAGGCGCTGTCCTCAACCTTACAGTCGATGAAAGAGAGCACGCATGTGTGCTGGTACCAACACACTGAACTGAAGTGCATCATGGAAGGACTCCGGACGAAGCAAGGCAATGGACAGCTCACACTGAGAGTGTCGCTTGACAAGTTCGTGACTCTAGTGCTGAAGTTTCTGCGCTGTGCGATGCGAGCGGAGTTTCTCTTCTGAATACGAAAACCCTTAGGAAATATACTTTTCAATATAACAAAAGTGCGAGGCTGTCCGCATCCCGTGCATCCTCCAAGCCCACACCACGAGCGCATAAGCACCTGTCTCCTATCTGCAGTGGTCCGAACCGCTCTACTTGGAGTAGACTGGCACGTACTCGACCACGCCCTGCTTGTTCACGATCGTTTTCTTGATGTTGCGCAGCTGCTTCTTGCTCATCGTCTTAATTCTGTGTGTGCGCGAAATCTGCACAAACAAGCAGCAACAACAACCACAATTTTTTGCATCAGAACCAGTAACACCTCCACAGCACCAACAGAATAGACAGACAGCATCAGCCTCAGCGCAACGCACCACTTGGACGGCAGCCGACTTGAGCTCGTTCTCCTTCCGGCGCTTCTCCTTCTCCTCGCGTGCCTGGCGCTTGGCATCGCGCTCGGCCTGTCGCCGTGCCTTGATCTCCGTCTGCAGATCCTTAAGCTCCTTGAGCTTGGCGCGCTTGAGCATCTTCTCCTCCCACGTCGTGCTCAGCACCTTGGTGCCCTTAAAGCCCTGCGACGAGAAGCGCGTCTTCTGCACCTTCTTCCACACGCGACCGCTCACGGGGCGACCGCGAGGCGGTTCGGAAGCGGCAGTCGTCGTCTTGCTGGGCTTGGTCGTGGCGGCTGCGGTCGTCGTCGTCATGGTGCACGTGCGTCGCTTCCTGCTCTGCTTGCTGCCTTTCGAGTGAGTATTGAGTGGAGACCACCAATTGGACTTCAGGCAACATTTCAGATGAAATACGAGGTCGCTTGAAGGTTGTTTGAACAAATTTCTGCCATAATTGCTGAAGATGGTGGCGCCGCCCGGATGCTGCGTGATCTGCCAGATCGCAGAGGTGCTGGCGGACCCGCAGCTTCAGAATCGATCGGTGCGGATCACCGGAAGACTGGAGGTGTACGATGCACAACGCAAGCTGGCGAAAGTATCGTTCCAGGACGTTTCGATGACCGTGGAGACGCAAAGATTGGTGCTGGTGAATCTGCGGCTCCAACTCGGCGCCATGTACCAGTTTCTGGGCGAAACGTACACCACCAACAAGGTATTAGACTATATTGACAAGGGTGCATCGCGCTGGTCGCGTGCAATGGGAAGTTCTGACAATTGAGTGGATGCTTTTGAGCAGGGAGGACAGACAGACGTTCGACTGGTGGCTCGAGTGGGGCGCAACGTGGATAGTTTGGATATCGACTTGTTCCTAGAGGCACTTGCAATGCGGCGACAGTTTCTAGCAGCTCGGGAATAACTGACGCAATTCCAATGATTTTTTACTATTGAACAGACTGCCTCGTACCAACCAACCTCCACTCATCTATCTATCAATCTACAGCAGGTCGTCATCCGAGTCATCATCGTCAAAATTGTCCTCATCGAAGTTCTCGTAAATGGAGCGATTCGGGGGAGTGGGATCGCTGAATGTTGGTGTCTTGTTCGTCACTTCTGGCTCTGCCGATGTTTTCGTAGAACCACAACTAGAAGTCGTCGCTGCTCCTTGCTCCGACTTCACATCCGTTGCGCCAGAATCGACAGGATCTGTCTTTGATTCAATTGTTGCTGCAGTAGTATCCTGAGCCACCGTTGTCTTGGTTGCCTCCGCGAGCTCCGGCGGGTCGTACTTGTGCAGCGCTTGCCGCCACTTGCGCACGATCCCGTCGAACACCTTTTTGCCTATGCGCATGGTCTTGTCCGGCGTCATCGGATGCTTCCCCGACCGCCGCTGTCGTCTGGGCACTTGGGCGCAGTAGCGATCGTAGCCGATCGTGTTCTTGCCGTAGTCGATCTGCTTCTGGCGCTGCGCCAGTCGGTGCGGGTCCGTCTCCTTCTCGTCCGCCAGCGTCTTCACCGTCGTGTCAGCATTCCTGTTGCGATCCCGCCCTTCATCTGCACGCCGCATGCGCTTGAGATCTGGCACACTACGATTGCCGTTGCAGTCACCCCGCCTCGAGTCTCCTCCGTCCATGGCGTCTGCCCCACGCTTCATAGTGGCTGCCACTAAGTGGCAGGCAGACTGACTGGCTGATGAACCTGGGGTATTTTTGGCGGGAACCGTTTTGGCTGAGGTCACAGGCTTCATGTTACAAAACCTTACACAAAATTGGAAGTGCAAGAGTTAATACCAGCGGATTTGCTTCAGCTCGCTCGGTCAAACATGTTTATCCTTTTGTTTATTTGTCGGTGAGAGCAAGATGCGTGGATCTACATCGATGCAGCTCATTGAGAGCTAGCACAGACCGTGTCGCTGCTTCCTGGAGAAGTGATGTCCTGTACTCCTTCAACACGAATTGAAAAAGTGGTGGCTTGGCATGCAGTTTCGTAACGGGAAGCAGCGAGGCTGAAGCGAGAGGATTGCCGCAATATAAGTTAGTCGTAATCGTTCTCCTTCGACCACTTGGCGCTGCCTCCTGAGCTCTTGGCGCCAGATCCCTTTTCGTCGGCGCGACTGGCTCCGCCCTTTGCGCCGTTCTTGGCGTCGTCCTCGTCGTCACTGTTATAGTAGGACTTCTTGGCCTGCGCCCTGTCCTCTGGAATGTACTTGTACTCGGCCTTGTTGTGCATAATGAGTTCGTCTCCTACGAAGTAAAAGCTGTCGGAGACCGTGGCGTAGGGCTGGGCCACCATGTCACTGATGAGCTCGTCGTCCAGAGGCGGCATGGCGTAGATGGCCTCCCACGTGTTCACACTGGACGGGATGCAGAAGCCAAAGTTGAAGTCGTAGCTCTTCACGATCTCGTCGCGGAAGTAATGGCGCTCGATCATACGCAAGTTGTGCACCTCGTGCGGGCCAACCGAGAACTCGAGCTCCGTGGCGATGGCCGGCAGTCGCAGCACGTCCTCGGAGAACTCGTAGCGGATCGTGCGGTACGCGCCTTCTCCACGCGCGTGTGAGAGATCCATCTTGGGCACGGCCTTGCCCGGCCGGTCCTTGCCGATCTCGAAGATCTTGCGCTTGGACTCGAAGTCCGAGATGGAGAAGTGCAGGAACTCGATGCCATACTTATTGGCGCTAAGTGGGCAGAGGAAGGCTGTCGATATACGAGATAGTTAGGACGACCGTTTAGAGCACTTTCAGTGACTGCTGCTACGCACTCTCCGCGGGCGCTTCCAGCTCGAGAACGTCTTCGGGTGTGTATCTCTGACGGGACATGCTCTGTCTCTCACTTGTGAGTCTCGGGGTGCGATAGGGCGAGTGGGGTTCAGGCACGCAGCGTCGGGGGCTTGCTTAGCTACGTTGACTTCGGCGCGGCAAGTGGAAGGCGCGGGCGGTTATGCGTCTCCTCGCGCTCCGCCCGATCTTTTTCAAGCGTGGTGTGCTACACACAAAGGGAAACGACTGAGTCACTTCTTACTCGCAGGGCTCACTTATGAGCGCGACGTTCGGAAGAGCGCGTGCTCATCCTGCGAGCGTATTTGAGGATATGTCAGTGCAGGATCAGTCATCTCACGTGTTACATGTATTGCTTGCACTCAGCACAAGAATAGCAACTCCGCCGGAGCTGCTCCGGTGGTGGTTGGGCAGGAGTGGATGCAGTAGAGGAGAGACTGGCAGGCTAGGTGCTATGAGTGGCAATGCGCAGGGTGTGAATTAACCATCGCTGCTCTATAGCTACTATCACGCGAACAACACGTCTAGCCACAGCCATTACCAACTTCCAAAGCACGGCACAGAGGCGGACTGCAACGCGCAGGTTTGTCTATTGTCTCCTTTCAGATCGGGGTTCGGCATCGTGTCAAGACTCCTCTGGTCTTTTCCTCTTGCCAAAAGAGCATCTTAGTTCGGTGTGTGACCACCAGAACAACTGCAGCCAGCCATTTGTGCCCGGTTGAAGCAGGCCTATCCCCCTACATGTAGCTTGACCAGCTCCGTTTGATTTTTCACTGCATGGTGTCGGATCGGAGTCCGATTCGGACGGCCGCACGGAGTGCAGCGTGCGACAGCAAACAATCTTTGCGTTGGACAGGCTGTGGGCTGCAGGCTTTGCAGGCATAGAGCAGGGTACATGTACATGATGTACTGCGGCGCTGAGCCTCAGCCTGAGGAGCCTGCTCAGGAGGCCACTGCACTCACAATCCTTGCCGAAGAGGAAGATGACGGGTCAAGAACAACAGCACGAAGACTACAACCTTTCGAACAGCCTATTTCGACGCTCGAACAATCCTCTCAGTAGTCAGATTATTCTTTTCAGGGGGTTATGGTAAACGCAAATATTTATAACAATAATTAATCCTCTCGTATATAGAATATGTTACAACAGAGAAGTGTCAGAGAACCCTTTCTATCGCATACCCCATCTCCAGTCCGCCCTGGTCCAAGTCGATGATTCGTCAATTTACAACGCATTAGACCCTTTTTATTGGCCGAAAAGATCCTTTAGCAACGTCCAAGCAGGAGGGGGCCGTTGCATCCGTCATTTCCACCGAAGCCTCCGAGAAGCTAGCGAGCCTCGCGCTGCATTGGCCCACGCGACAGACCATCAGACAGACAGACGGACGGACGCAGGGCCCGACAGGCATGCTGCGCTTCTAGACCGGCGCCTTCTTTCTCTCGTCTCTGCTGTTTGTCTCCCGCCCAAGAAGAGAGAGAAAGACCCCCCGCCATAATCCCTCCGACCGTCGACCCGCTGAATGGCAGGCATCGCGATGACTGGAGAAGCCGGCGCCAACCGCACGTTCCGCTCCATCTTTGGCGACCAGGAGAAGCGGCACGACGAGGTGCTCAAGCTGGAGCAGAGCGATGGCAGCGCCTCGATCACTGCGGACTCAGGCTCTGGAGCTGTTGTACTAGCCATGGACGACGACGACGATGAAGCCATGTGGAGCGATGAGCCGCCGCTAGGTGGTGATGCAACTGCACAGGACAACAATAACCTGCCAGGACTCCAATTCGCTGTGAGTTGACGTTGCGCAACTGCTACGAATGCTGGACTGTGAATTGACTTTTTTGCTGTGCATGTGTCTGTAGCAACGCAAGTCTATGGAAGAATGGGCGGAAGATGATGACGAAGAGGAGAACTGGAAGGATGCTTTGCAAGATCGCGTTAACCAGCTGGAACTCGCGTTCCAACACAACAACGACACTGCAGCAGCTGAATCCAAACGCCAATTCGAACAGCTACGGTTGCAGCAGTTTCCAGCGCACGAGACTCAACGAGTCGACTTTAGCCAGTCACTTCCAGCATCAACACGATTCAATGCTTTAGGTGGAGACTCGGAGCGACCTCAACCATCTAGTCGCCACAAGATGCAGCGCACATCTTCGTCACATGCGTGCATCACTGGTGAAAACACTGTCACGTCTAGCCGCCCAAGCCACCTTTGGAACTTCCAACGCAAAGTGGTGGGAGGAACACCAGCGACTCCGATTAACCAAGATTCACGCGTGGGGTCAACCTCCATAGCCCGCAACATCCAGACAGTTGAGCACCATCGCAAGCGCTCAGGCTCTTTGAGCGGCTCAACCAACAGAACGGATTCACCTCGGCATTCACTGTCCCGGAAGGATTCGCTGGACAGCATTCGAAGCAGCCTCAGCCGAACCAATAGTAGTAGTCTCCGCGGGAGCAAGGCAGCTGCACCAGCCGGTGGCACATCCTCGCCCTCATCAGGCGCGGCGGTATTTAACTTGAGCGACACAGAAGCCATTCGCCGTTTCGTGCTCGACGACGTCAAAAATGTAAGTCGCCCTCTCTGTCGTTGCACGTCCAATATTGTTTGCTCTAACACTTGTGATCATTTGCTCTTGTGAATAATGCAGATGTCGATGGAGCGACTCGTGAGCGATGCCCAGCGATTACATTTTCTAGAGGATTTCTACCAGAATCAGCAAGGGCCAGGTCCCGCGCTGTCCGTCACAACCTCGACCGTCGTGTCTCCACCGTCGCCTGCCTCCTCCTCTTCAGCCATGTCCACATCCTGACCTCACTCTGTTCTATTATATTCCTTTGCTTTGCTCTGCTGTTCGGATGCGATATTTTGCTACATGCTCTATTTAACGACTGCTTGGTGCTCCCATCTTCTTGTTTTTCTGTCAATGCCACTTGTCACATTTGAGCACCCCTTCCTTTTTTGTCCTTGGCGCAAACGTTAGTCGCACATGGAACGATAAAAAGCAGACTGACCTTGTTGCACTGTGAAAGTTGCTCAACTTTTTCGGCTGTGCATTCACTGTATCAGGCTCCGACACTTGTCCTCTTACTACGCGGTATGAACCAGCTTTCATTGAATTGAAATCCTTGCAATGCGAGTACATGCACGAAGCTATTCCAGAGGCTTCGATGCACAGCCGAAGCGGGGAAAACTTCAATCGGTATTGCTGTTGCTACAGTTTTAAAATACTGTAGCAAAAAAGTGGTAATTCACCACTGTTTTCAGATACTCACGTGACAATGGTTGGACTCTCGGTCTCGTATGCTGTACGGGTACTGGAATGCGCGTCACTAGTGGTGACTCACCACTTGACATGGCAACTTCAACGAAGTGACCATCACTCCGTTGGTCAATTTCCCAACGAAAGGCAAGTTGCCTTAGGCAAGTATGCTTGACGCCTACCTCCCACCTGCGATGATAGCCCTTGCGGCTGCACTGGAACAGAAGAAAAGGGACCTGGAACGTGCAGACGCGCGAGCGGCTGAATTGGAGGAGAAGAACGCGCTCTTACAGGACAAGCTCGACGCCGCTGTGTCTTCGGCAAATGGAAAGATGCTTCAAATCTGCATGTTGCAGGGGAAAGTAGCGCGTCTCCAGTTGAGCTCAAAGGAGCAGAATAAGCTGAAGGAGGATCGGGTGGTGCGCGTGGCCGTCGAGAAGGAAATGCAGCGGCTGCACAAGCAGAGTGTTGACCTGGAAACGTCGCACAAGGAGGAACAGGACCAAGTGAAGGCTCGACACGCCCAAGAGCTGAGGCAGATAGAAACCAAGTGCACCGAAGAGCTGAATCTGATGGAAGATCGACTCCAGTCAATGGAGGGTATGCTGCAAGCGAATCGAGCCGCGCTCAATTCGAGAGAGATAGCGCTGCGAGTCAATCAGGCTCGGCTGGAGGCGCTTGAAGCCGAGATGGAGGCCAAGGTCGAGGAATTCGAGGATGAAGGAGCAATGCAGCGAGCCCGCGTGCAAACATTGCAATCGCAGTTGGGAAGATCGCTCCATGAGGTGGAGGACCAGAGAGCAGCTTTAGTGTCATTGAAGCGCCGCTACTACGATGACCTAAGTCTGTGGTTGGAAAGCATGGACCAGGTGTTGGAGGCTGCGCCGACCAACCGTGTCACCTTTGATCCACCTCGCCCCGCTACTGCGTAATAAACGCTATAGGTTCGTAGCAACTAATGAAGGATAAAAAGAAACCTTGCTTCGTACAAAGTTTTCCATTTCTCTATGATCCGGGCTGCAAGGGAAAGCTTGAGGTCACCTATAGTACTTGCATCGATTCCTCCGGATAAATAATCATTGTGTAATGCTTCACTCCCTGTCCAGCGCCTTCAACTTAGCCCCTCACTGTCTTCATGAATCGATACATGCCGCAGTACCTCTAGCGTAAGCTCATACGTGGCGAAGGTCGCGCTGGCAGCAACGACTGACTTCAGTAGACTGGGTACCGTGCCCTTATAAAGCCCACGGGTACCTTCGTGTCGTAGCACGTCAAAGAAGCATGCCCAACTTGAGGAGTACATCGGGATAATACCATACGTTTCGCAGCGCGGCACGTGACGCATCTGCATGCGCTTCTTGACTGTATCCAACGGATACACTGCCAGTTTCGACACTAATCCAGCCACAGCACCGCTTCCGACATACGATAGAGCTGTCGACAACGACATCCACGCATCTGGGCCAGCTACTTCTTGATTGCTGCGATATTTCACAGACACCTCGTTCAACGTCGAATAGATGCCAAAGCTCAGCCCCATGTACGGTGCGATCTGGAAGATCGTAGCGCCCAGGCCGCTGTAGAATCCACGAACGCCTTGGTTCGTCCACATGTGCACCATCAAGCTGTGCATCGTCGGGAAACGTTTGGGCATCCCCTGGCTGGCAAACGCTGTGCGGAAGAGGTCCAGCGGGTAAGTGACGACTGTCGCAGTGACTCCAGCTACCGCACCATTCGTAGCGCTGATCAGAACTGGTGCCGCTATGCTATCTCCGTCACGTTCCCAGTAGCGTGTTAGGGCACGGTAACTGGCAAACTGAAGGGTCGAGTAGCCCACCCAGAGGCCCGACGCAGCCAGGTTTCCCCGCCAGAAGCTCCGCAGCCCTTCTTCGGCGTAGATGCTGCGCACAGCTTGCAACAAACCAGCGTATTTGACTTCGGCATGTCCGCTCGCAGTGGGTGCAGGTTGTACTTGGAAGCGGATCTTGAGGAGGTCCAACGGCGCAGCCACCAGTCGTGTCACACCTGGAGACGAATGGCACAACAACAATCAACAACAAAAGGCATTAAAACGAGGAGAACACGTCAAGCCAACAATCGCGTATTCATTCACGCGCACCTCCAGATATGGCTCCAGCGAAGGCCGCCTGTGTAGTGGAAGCGCCGCGCTTGTCTTCGGTCTTGTTGCCAACACTTGCCATCAAGTTCTTTTCTGCTTCGCGCTGTCGGTTGATGGATGGTGGCTTTGATCCTTTCTATCTTATACCCTCTTCTTTTATGCTGGTATGGGGTTTTCATTTCATATAAACCTTTTGTATATTCAAATGCAAAACCTGATATTATGCAGCATTATATATTTGTCAAATAATTGTATGCAGTCTCGAAGGCTGATCCGGTGCACCACATCGTTTCGGACTTCAAAGCGCCTTTTGGCGAATTGGCGGTGGTGGTGCGCTGTTGCCGTTGCTGACGATGTTGGGCGCGCGGCTTCCGCTTGGACGTTGCTGCACTTCGGCTCGTCGACGATAGACTCTTTTCGCTCGCGAACCATTGTCGTTGAGGTAGATGGAAGTTCTCTTTGAAGTGGGTGCTCGTGGAGACGCAGCGGCTTCTGGATCCGACGCCACTCGAAAGAAGAAGGCGGGCGCCAGTACCACGAAAACTACGAGGCAGGCGATCAGCAGGTCGGCCTACATGTCCACGCCGCTGGTATTGATAACTGGTGGACCCATGCTGCCGTCAAACGCTCTCACTTGGTCGATCAATAAAAAAAAGTGCTCACCACAAAGAGGCGCGAACGGTTACCGATACAAACTCGTCACGTGGACGACCAGATTCCAATGTAGATGCAGCTCTTGTTTGGACTGCTTGTTACTTGTTTCCACTTGCTCTCGAAGGAGTTTCGGCGGACGAGTGGTAGTCATTTTTGTAACTGCTGCATGGGGGGAAGTGGCTGAGTTGCCCAGTACTGCTGTAAATTGCTCTGATTCTGTTGTACACGCTGTTCAGCCGAGGGTTGGAGTCGATCGCTTGTTTCCTGCAGACGCTGTTGGAGTATTCCCAGGCCTGGGAGAGCGTCTCTTGGTTTTCAGTGAGCTGTCGGTTTTCACCCCGAAGGTGCAGGATTTCACGTCGACTTCCTCGGCAAGGTCGACAGCCGAAGTACTTAGTACTTGTCTGCTTCTGTTCATAGCAACGTTACCAAGGCATGCCACGGCAGCATCGATGGGTGTATTGCTGGTCTTTTGCTTTTTGGGGTTGGATTTCATCAATTGTGTCGGAGCTGGGTGTATGACCTTCGCTAATTGAGTCAGGTTTGCCGCCTGCAGACTTGTGGCCAACCGAGTCGCGTACACCACGCCACATCCAAAAAGGTTACGAATGGGTCTCTCACTATTAGACCGCTACATACAGCGGACGCCGTTGGCAACTCAGCACGAAACGCGATAAAACCACGAGCCGAAGAATGAAAGGCGTCACGTAGCCGCAAACGCGAAAGTCCGGCGTAGTCCTCCGCGCCACAGTCGTTGTCGAAGCCTGTATAATCTTTCTCGGAGCAGTCTTTCTAACATCGAGCCGTTGCCTAAGTAGATATTGTCGGAGCAGTGAGTGCAAGTGACCGCATCAATGTACATGTAGCGCTGGTGACCAGGCTTTTCCTTGGCCAGCCAAAGCGACTTCAACATAGATTTCCAGCCAATCACGTGCATGTTCACATTTTCTACCAATCGCAGCGCTTATTTCTCGACGGTTGGGACCGCCACTCAAAACGTGGGGCCATCACGAGCATTGAGCTCCTCGCCGTCTGCAGTTCAAGCGCCGGATCGCCTCGTTGCACCTCTCTATCCACCTGTCATGCGCTGGATGCAGCTGTCCCGCGCGGCCACCGGTCTGCGCCGCAGCACTCCCTCCACACTGCATCTACGCCCGACGTCTTCGCTGCTGTCGCGCAGCTTCAGCGCCGCCGTGGCCGAATCCGACGACGTGCCGTCCTTCGCGCCGGGCTTCCCCGTGCCCGAGGGCTACATGAACAACCTGCGCAACATCGGTATCTCGGCGCACATCGACTCTGGCAAGACAACGCTGACCGAGCGTATCCTCTTCTACACGGGCCGTATCAACGCTATCCACGACGTGCGTGGCAAGGACGGCGTCGGTGCCAAGATGGACTCCATGGAGCTCGAGCGCGAGAAGGGCATCACCATCCAGTCCGCTGCCACGTACTGCTCCTGGAAGGACTCCAACATCAACATCATTGACACGCCAGGTCACGTCGACTTCACCATTGAGGTGGAGCGTGCGCTACGGGTGCTGGATGGCGGCGTGTTGGTGCTCTGCGGTGTCTCCGGCGTGCAGAGTCAGTCGCTCACGGTGGACAAGCAGATGAAGCGTTACGGCGTCCCCCGTATTGCCTTCATTAACAAGCTCGACCGCATGGGCGCCAACCCCTGGAAGGTCATTGGCGACCTGCGTACGCAGCTCAAGCTGAACGCCTGGGCGCTGCAGGTGCCGATTGGCGCTGAGAACAATCTCGAGGGTGTTGTGGACCTTCTCACCATGAAGGCTCTGCGCAACAAGGGCGAGAGCGGTGAGGTGATCGAGGAGTCCGACGACATCCCCGCTGAGACCCGCGCTCTGGCTGATGAGAAACGTCAGAAGCTGATTGAGGCGCTTGCGGATGTTGACGATGACATTGCTGAAATGTTCCTCATGGAGGAGGAGCCCAGCGTGGAGCAGCTCCAGGATGCCATTCGTCGTTCCACCATTGCGCACAAGTTCGTGCCGGTCATGATGGGTTCGGCCTTCAAGAACCGCGGTGTGCAGCCCATGCTGGACGGTGTCATTTCGTACCTGCCGAGCCCGTCAGAGGTCCAGAACTTTGCTCTCGACCAGGCGAATGGCGAGGCTCGTGTGAGCGTGCCGTGCTCCCCGGAGGCGCCCCTGCTGGCGCTGGCCTTCAAGTTGGAGGAGGGTAAGTTCGGTCAGCTCACGTACATGCGCGTGTACTCGGGTACGCTTAAGCGCGGTGGATTCATCTACAACATGAGCGACATGAAGCGTATCAAGGTGCCACGTCTGGTAAAGATGCACTCGAACGAGATGGAAGAGGCGGAGGAAGTTGGTGCTGGTGAAGTCGTTGCCATGTTCGGTGTCGAATGTGCCAGTATGGACACGTTCAGCGACACGAACCAGGGCAAGTTCACGATGACGAGTCTGCACGTGCCCGAGCCGGTGATGTCGCTGGCCGTTACGCCCAAGAACAAGCAGCAGATCGGCAACTTCTCCAAGGCGCTTAACCGTTTCCAGAAGGAGGACCCGACGTTCCGCGTGCGTGTGGACAATGACAGCAAGGAGACGATCATCAGCGGTATGGGTGAGCTCCACCTGCATATCTACGTGGAGCGTATGAAGCGCGAGTACAACGTGGATGTGGAGACGGGTGCGCCGCAGGTGAACTACCGCGAGACGATTCGTCAGCGCAGTGAGTTCAACTACCTGCACAAGAAACAGAGCGGTGGTTCGGGACAGTACGCCCGTGTGGTGGGCTACGTTGAGCCGCTCACGGACGAGGAGGTGGAAGAGCTTGACAACGAGGGTAACAGCTCGGACGTTGTGTTCGAGAACGCTATCATCGGTAACGCCATTCCGCCTGAGTACATCGCGGCTTGTGCGAAGGGTGTGAACGATGCGGTCCACAAGGGTTGGCTCATTGGCCACCCGGTGCAACGCATGCGCGTGGTGGTAAATGACGGTCAGTCGCACTCGGTGGATTCCAGCGAGCTTGCTTTCCGCACGGCCATGGTGCTTGCTATTCGCCAGGCATTCCTGAAGGCCGACCCGTGCATCCTTGAGCCCGTCATGGCTGTGGAGGTGGAGGTGCCCAACGAGTTCCAGGGCACGGCAATTGCCGAGGTGAACCGTCGTCGCGGTCTCATCAACAACAGCGATGCCGACGACTTGCACACGGTGGTCAAGTGCGACGTGCCGCTGCAGAACATGTTTGGGTTCTCGACGGACCTGCGATCGTCCACGCAGGGCAAGGGCGAGTTCACGATGGAGTACAAGACCCACGGCATCGTCATGCGCGATGTGCAGGAGAAGCTGATGGCCGAGTACGAGAAGGCACAGGCTGCCAAGAACAAGTAGACGCAGTCGCTCTCAGATTTTGCCTTTGATGTCTGTTACGGCAGATGCATAGACTACTGAGCTCGACGATAGATGATGCTGTAGTAGGACACCAGATAGAACAGACTCGACGGTCTACGACAACATAACAAGATTCCCCATTCATGTATTACCTACCCGTCCTAGCACATGCCGTCTACCAGTTACCATTCCTTATTCCTATTGCCTTATTCCTATCTACTTGCAGTATTGCCAAAATACAGATAGCCTCACATCCCTAATGGCGTCAATAGATTATTATCGCGTGCTGAACGTCGCCAGGTAGTACTCCCCCGTGCCCCCCCCCCCATTACTCAGCCAATGCCGTCGCGTGCTGTGGCTCACCCTGTGCACACGTAACTCAGAACTGCATCGTCCAAGGAGATCAAGGCCGCCTACTTCCAGCTCGGTACATGCTGTCGCACCCCCCGCGCATTTTCCATCTGACTGAGTATTCTGTGGCCTGTTGCAGCCAAGTCTCTGCATCCAGACGTGACTGGTAATGACGAGACGAAGGCGGAGCGCTTCAAGCACGTGAGTGAGGCTCATTCGGTGCTCTCGGACGCACAGCGACGACGTGAATACGACGCGTCCCGTCCAGTTGAGAGCTTCCGCTCCTACGACACATCAGGGAAGACACAGCACCCGTACGCTGCTACAGGAGGCGCGCCAGATCTTCGGGCACGTCCACTCCACGGTATCAACGAAGAGGTCTGGATCGCACACCATTATGGACCAGAGGCTGCTCGACGTAACGGAATGCCGCCGCGCTACTACGGCATGAATGTGGTGGAGGAAAAGCTCGAGCAGCAACGTGAACGTATCCGTCGTCGCCAACGCCATTTCAAACTTCATCGTAAGTCTGGGTATTTCTTACGACGCGAAGCCCGCCTGAAGAAGCATGAAGAGGAGCAAGCTGATGCTGAAGCGAAGGGTGAGGGAGACAAAGGCAAGCCTAAGGACGGCTGTGTCATCAGTTGAGATGGCATTGCAGCACTGTAGATCAATTGCACGACTCCCTCGAGAGAGACCGATGCATCCGGAGTATAACTATCTATTGGACTGGAGCTAACAAAAAGCCTACACTCAACTATTCCCAAGTCCGCGTGGTAATGCGTGAAGACCAAGCGCGTAAGAGTACAACCTGGCGTCGATGGCATCCGCTTCACGGAGTTTGCGCTCTTCCAACCAGTCCACGAGACCTTCCAGCGGTGCATGCACGACGTGAATGATCTCGTCCGGTTCCAACTGCTGCTGCAACGGGGGCTGCTGTTCTTCGTCTCGCACTTCCACTAGCAAGAGTCGGCATTTTCCATTCGTGACACCTTGGTCGTTCACCATCGGCGGGCCCATGTGCAGCACCCGCGAGCCGACGTAGCCCGTCTCCTCCTTCAGTTCTCGCATGGCAGCCACTTCAGGTGCCTCTTGTGCATCAATGAGACCAGCCGGCAGCTCCAGCACCCACTGACCCACGGGCGGTCGGAACTGACGGATCAGCACGACGCGCGTCGGAGCTCCTTGCTTGGTCAGGAACGGGAACACCACCACGGCGTCACACACTTCCTGTTTGACCTCTTCTTGTTGTTCCTGAGCTGCTATCGCCTCGGTGGGCCCTGCAACAGCATCGGATGAAGTCTTCGGGTACGAGGTCGTGCGCTCCAGCCCCGTCCAATGTCGCTCGGAGCCTTGGGCGTCCAGGAACAAGATGCGTTTGAGGCGGATCCATGGGTTCTCGAATAGCGTGTGCTCCGACACGACCCGCGGGAGCTGTCGATTGTCGCGTCCAGAGGAGGAGAAAAAGGCTGGCAAAATGGCAGGCGTAAGACGAGGTGATACAGAACTTGAAGGCGCTGTTGGGGCGTGGAAGACGGTTGAACTGCGGCGCAGAGAACGTTGACCAAGCTGTAGCATGGTCTCCATCAACTGACGTTGTGGACCTCACACCAAAAATGGGAGTAGGGTAAGAATGCTATAGTGAAATCAAATGAACTTGAAGAGCAATTGTTGTTGGAGAGCTCAAGTTCGTCACTTGCTGCCAGCGGCATTACTTTCTCTATGCACGAGCTCCATCTGCCTTAGCGAAGCGGGAATCTTCTAGCGGTTCTCTACAACAATAGGAAGAGCGACCTTGGTCTGCACGTCAAGATATGCCGGGCACACCACGCGCACCTCGAATTCGTACTTGCCTGGAAGAGTCAAATCAAAATGCCACGTCAGACGAGTTCACGGCAAACCTACAAGCAACACAAAGTATTGTAGCACATATACCTGGTGCCTCCGGTCCCAAGAAGCCTGCTTTCTGAACGACTTGCTGGGAGAGGTCCAGACACTAGTACACATAGCAGTACATCGTATAAGCACCGTCAGATATGAGCGCTTCAACCACAAACGGCAAATGCAAATGACTCGTACCTTCCAAGCCGAATGCAGACGGCCAGTTCCCTTGTCCATGACGAGGAACCATAGGTGCTCCGTGCGGAACGGGCTCTTGGGGTCAACATGGTCGTAGAATGTAGCGGCTAGTGGTGCCGTCTCACCTGCTGCTAGGTGCTGTCGTTGCAGGGTAGTCTGCAGCGTGAGCCAGTCTCCGGGTTGAATGTTCGGCTCGTCAAGTACAGCCAGCGTCGTGCCCTCCAAGTGCAGCTTTGGTAGCTGTCCATCGACAGCCGCCGCACGCTCGTTCTGGTCGCGCAACGCTACTTCATCAGGCACAAAACTCCCCTGCGCGATGCTGGACAGCAGCGACAGCGCGCGCAGCAGCGGGATGGCAGGGTACGCGCGCTTCACCAACTGCTCAGCAGCCATCGTCGCGAAGATATCCACTAGGAACGGCAGCTCAAGCAGCACCTTCTGGAACCGCTGGTCCACCCACGACGGACGCGACACGCCTCGCAGCTTGTCCCGACGCAGGTACTGGTACAGAGCCAGCATGTTCTCGCGTGCCACTGGATCCGGGTGCTTGCGGATGCGGCTAATGACTTCACTAGGCAGAGCCTTCGCAGCCTCCATCTTCTTCGCGAGCTTGTCGTGCGTCTTTGCACGGAGCTGCGCCTCGTTCCGCGCGTCGTCCGGGATACCTGCTCCCGGTCCAGCCATCTCATCACACGACAAGAGCAACTCCACCACATCGTGCACACTCATCTTCTCCGTCAGGGCCTCCATGAAGCTCGCACGTGTAGCACGCGAGATCTGTGTCCGGTCCCGACGTCCTGCAGTCTTCTGCAGCCAGTACACGAGGTACGCGAGGCCCGCGAAGATCACTCCGAAGTATAGCAGCACAAACACCGACCCGGTGCCGCCGCTCGTGCCACTGAACGCCGAGGCGAACGCCACGTCCATCAGCATGGACTGACGTCCGTCCGGGTGGCCGTACTTGCGGTAGTTTTCCATGCTCTGCGGGTCTGTGAGCGCCTCGTACGCCTTGGTGACGCGCGCGAACTGGCCAGTGGCAAGTGGGTTGTGCAGGTTCTTGTCGGGGTGCAGCTGCCTCCCCAGCGCCCGGAACGCCTTCTTGATCTGACGAGAGGACGCCGAGTCGCTCACGCCCAAGATCTCATACGGGTCGAAGACGCCCGACGTGTCCACGCTCTGCAGGGCCGAGAGACAGCGCCACAACAGGCCGCAGGCGACGGCCAGAAGCGCCAGATGCAGCGCGAATCCGCGCGAGCGCAGCTTCTGAGGGGTGCGCATAACGCGGTAGAGCGTGAAGATCATCGCAGGCACGACGTACAGCGCCAGCATAACACCCGCGAACGCGTAGAACGCGCCATCCGCCTCGGACAGCAACTCCGCTGCCATTGCTGCTTTGGATTGATTGCCACGTCGTTGTGTCACTTGGATGAGGTATTGTACTTCGTTTTAGTGACATTCTTTTCATGTTGAAGTCGGTTGACCAATGAGGGTCAGCTTGAGTTCGCACGTCGAAGTGCTATTTTCGGAAATGGACATCTAACTACCTTGGCGGACACTGCAGCAATTCCGTTCTTGGTCGCCAGCTCCGTCGATGTTTTCAAACATGTTAGCTCAACTCGACAAGCACTGCGCTTCCGGTGACCGCAACGATAGTAAGCTTAGTCATCACGCGTCTCATGGCGGAATACTTGACTGGCAAGAGTTTGAAGATCGGTGGCTCGTACGATTGGATTGAACGCACACTTGGCTTGTGTCGTAGGCGCACTGGTGCTGAACACAGTGTTGATGGCGGACATAACCACAATCAAGCGAAAGTCGAGGGCCCTGGAAGGTGCCTCACTAAATTTAGTGCGTTAATTCCTTCGGTCTCATCATTGTCATTCGTTGTCTTGCGTGTGTCTTTCAGAGCGCCACGGCATATTCTGTTTTCGTCGCATACTGCTCCCAAGCTAGAATAGCGGGACGCCAGTCACTTCCTCCAATATACTCTTGGACTGGAATAGCTCAGGATCTCTTGATCATTCAACGTCGAAACCAACTAAGAACCCTTGCGAAACGAATCCCCTCGTTCTCAGCTCAGTTGATTAGTCCTCAGTCAAGTGCCGTTCCGATCTCACCAAGCTGACCAAACAGCATGCTCGCATAAAAATAAGTCTGAAGCCGAGCCACGAATAGCCATCGGCAAGAAAACCGAAAACCACCCGCCCAAAATGGATATGCTAACTTACATAGTCACAGCCCCTGCTTGGCCTGCAAGAGAGCGTACCAGAAGGAGAATCACGGGGGTTGGGAGCTTTATTATCCGTTCCTCCCAGCCGTCGTCACCCCAGCTTTCTGTTCTGTTCTGTCCAGTGCCGTCGCGAAGAGATATTCCTCTGGTATGTCAACCCCGCTGAAGGCTCTGATCCAAGAGCGGCTGCGGGCTAAGATGGTGCGTCGTGGACCTGACTACGACTTGGACGATGACTACGAGTGCGACTCGGATCGCCTGCTCCGCCAGTCCATTGATGTTACCCCGTACGATGTCACCAGCCGTGGGGAAGATGAAGACACCCTGAGGAATACGGGCTCCCGTGAATCAACCTCTCGACGCACTAGCTCAACGCAGCCCAGTTACCCCATGCGGCTTCACACGCATATCGATCCATCGGCCTATCTTGTCCCATCGCAGCAGGACGATCGATACTATCCACCTCCGACTCCGCATGGATCCAACAGTAGCAGCCATGGCGATCACAGCAGACAGCGCTATTCTCGCTACCCTCGTGAACAGTATCGTGATACGAATGTGTACGACCAGCCTCCTCGTCCTGATCAAGAGCAACACCAGAGAGAACAACGCCGACGACACCACAGAGTCCGTGAACAGTTGCCACCGCGCTATGAACCTCCATCTCGAGGGGGATACATAAGCAGGCAGCCGAGTCAAAATCGTGTTTCTGTCTCGCCGTGGCATCGTTCCGAGTATACTTCAACGCCGCGCAAATCCAGTTTCACGGTTAGAAGCCCCAATGGGGCTTCTGTTCGTGCTGCATCGGGCCCTGTACAATCCCCATCCCCGCGAGTACATCGAAAACAAGACTATGACTACCCAGACCAATTTGACCATGATGACTACACTCGTCACCGTCGTGACACCAAGAGTGCGCTACCGTCTCCAAGCTGTGCAGCATCCAACAGCTCAAATCACCAGAGTCACCACCAGGACTCCTGGCACCAACGCCAACGCCAACGCCGTACCTGGAAGGACCTTGGCCAAGACTACAGCAGCCAAGCCGCCTACGAAATGAGAGAACTCTCTCCGACACGGCACCACGACTACCAAACACTCGACAAGTCTGTTCGGCGCTCCCCAGTGCACCATCACAAGCACTCCAACCAGACCGAAAGCGGCAACTCCAGAAGTTATCCCATTGCAATGGCCCCTTCATCATACAAGTCGCAGCGGGAGGAAATCAATCTTCCAGACGCCACAAATACTACTGACCAAGCGGAGCGACAGTCTGCTCCTACCCTTGACATGGAAATTGTCGAGCTGTCTGCTAAGAGCACAGGTCGAACACGAACTTGGGATGACATCATGTCTCCTGAGAGCCGCCTTGCTGCCAAGGCGTTCGTAGAGAAACGGCAACGTCGAACTGAAAAAGGCACTCCCAGAACGATGGCTACGCAGCGATGGCTCGAGGTCGTCGACGCCCAGGCCAGTCGGCATGAGGCTGCTGCCAACTAAGTTGTGAAAAAGTATATCTTTTCTCTATAAATGGCTACATGACAATAAAATCAGTTGATGTTGAAGTTCATCTGGTCGACGAAAACATACGTCATACTAATACTAAAAACGAAGTCAAAATATTGTAGCGGTCGGAAGCGACGTAACTAACGCCACGCTCCAGTTTTGCTGTCAGAATCAAGCATGCCTTCGTATGGCTCCAAGCTGCCGCCGCTGCTGGCGCCTGCCTCCTTCTCCCTGCGTGGGGCGGGCTTCCTCGTTGCCACTGCTTTCCTCGTGAGTATGGTCTTCATGGGGGCTGTCATGCAGTCCGTGGGAGTGGACGGAATCGCGTCCAACCAGCTCCGAAATGACGGCGAATCTTTGACGACGCTTCGCCTCGCAGCGACCGAACTCGGCGTAGCGTCGGTCCCAGCGCAAGTTCTGCATCAGCTAAACCTCCAACTTAGTGACGATGCCGAGGGAAATGGAAGCGTTCAGGTCGCTATCGCCTTCGATCGTGGCCACCCCGTCACTCCAGGACAGTTTGTGCCAATGGACGAGGTACCGGATCTCTTGGTTTCCATCGGTTGGATGTAGCCCCTGTAAGTCTCACATAGCGTTCGTATCCTTCCTGACTGTTAGGCCCAAGCAGCACCGAGTGTCTCTGTTGAAGGAAGTGCTGCCGGCAGTGCTGAGCGCTACACGTACGTGCTGATCGACATTGACGCTCCGGATCCCAAGGCCCCGACGCACGCGCCATTCCTGCACTACATCCTGGCGGGCTTAGCTGCGAACGAACAACACGAGGTAGTGGTGGTGCCTTATTATCCGGTGACACCGCCCGTGGGGGAACACCGCTATGTGTCACTGCTGTTCCGCCAACAAGAACGTGATCCCGACGCGCCGGATGCTGGTCTTACGACCCAACGCGCCAATTTTGACGTCGCTGGATTCGCCAAGAAACACATGCTGGACCTCGTTGCCACGAGTATCTTTCACTCGCGCCCAGCCGCTCAAAATGACTGACAGAAAGGAATTGGGTTGCTGCTTTCAGGTAGTTTTTTTTTACTTTTTCAACGCTGACCGCCAAAAGCTTGGCTAAACTTTAACGTTAACGACGTTCGTCAGCACGAGTAAGTTGTCTTTGCTGTTGCTGCATACTTCGCACAAGATGCTGGTGCTCAATTGGTAGATGCCGCAGTTGATCGGGTGTAGCCTTGACGAGTTTATCGTATCGTTTGGCAAACTGCACGAGATCGAGTTGGGCCTTGGGCAGCTTCAGTAGTTGCTTCTCTGGCAACCGGAGCCGGTTCTGTAGAATTTCATGTTGTGCTGGTGTGAGCTGTTGCAGCGACTTCGCAGTGGGCACGGTGTCAATAGGCATTGATGACGAGTTTGCGCTTCTGCTGTTGCTGTTGTTTTCACTCTCCACATCTTTTACAGCCGCCTGTTTGTCAAGGTTCCTGCGAGAACGAAGATGGCACTCGAGTTGTTCAAGCTTTTGCGCTACCTTCTTACGAACTAGCAGGACAAATGGTGTTCCTGGTAGCTTGTTCTGCATCAACATAAATCAGGAAATGCGTTAGTGTACGAGCTCATCTGAACATTCCTCCAGATTTGAGTCATCATTACCAATCTCGCGTGGGTGTACTTCTCGGAGAGCATACGAAGCAGCGATTCTTCTCCTTCAGTAGAACTAGTGTTGGTTGTCATGAGCTGGTCAATTTCCCTTGTGACTTCGCGTAGTACTGCTTTTGCCGTGAGGTCTGGATCTTTGTCGAGATTATTCTGCTTGCGGTAGTTGCCAGAAGGAGGCGGCACGGCTGGCGGAGGCGGAATGATCAAACTTGCAACGGCGATTGCGGGGGCCACTCGCCTCGCCGGGACTGTTGTTGAAGAGTTGAAACTCGCCAGTCTGTTAAGGCGTGCATCCAGTGTGTCCGAACTCTTTGACTTAGCTAGTTGAGTTGGCTGGAGTTGAATCATGCTTGTTGATCGTACCAAAGGTAGATGCCTATTAGCCGATCGGTGCTGCCGAGAACCGTAGATGGTCTCAAATGTTTCATCAAGAATGCCTAGCGCGGACTGCGGGTGTATTATTTGCAACTTCGCGCTGCTGGTGTTCGTATCATCCTCATACTGGCTTAACCCTGCAGCAACATCAAACAGACTTGCCATGACACTAGCAGGAACTCCACAACATGCACGTTAGTCAAACTGAAAGCGTGGAGTTCGTTGCAGATCCATGGCTCGCATCTATTCTTGCCAGCTTCTCGTCGAGATATAAATACGGCTGAACATGTTGTGGGGAGTGCCGTCCAGAATTGCGAGGTAGGTCCTTTCACTCATCCAACTAACCATCCAGCCCTGTGAGTCCAAGGACCAAGTCAGCATACCACCTCAGCACGCCATGTCGACGCTCACATCTGCGCAACTCCACGTCAAACGTAGCTCCACACGCCTTCATGCACCGCCTGGTGGCGCCTCCAGTCTTTCGTTCGGTAAGGGTGCTGCTGCCTTTTGTTGGTTGCTGTTGCTGGCTGATTTCCTATGTCACATTTTAGGTTGTGGTGGTCTCGGAACTGCAGAGCCAGTAGAAGAAACACTTAGCAAGGATGAACCGCCTGCATCAAGCAGTGGTCGGTACGCTCCTACGGCGGCTAGTTTCGGCAACAATGACAGCAATGCACCGGATGGCTACCCAAGCTACGCCACACCGCAGCTTGACTCGGCGACGTACAATAACTATGCCTCCTCGCAGCACTCATACCAGCAGCAACCGCATCAGTACCAAGCACCGTACAACCCCAACAGCCAGAATAGCTACAATTACGGCAGCAACAGCTTCTCCAACCAAGGGTACGCCAACAACGACAACAGGTTCCAAGTCGGCCGTCCTCCGTCCTCAACTCCCAGCTCTCGTTCGAGCACCCGCTCCAGTTCTAGCTCGAGCTCCTGGGGCTCTCAACCACCGCTCACATCCTCTAAGCGGGACCAAAACTGGGAGAAAAAACGACGGCTCTGGCTGGCGCGCAAAAACAGCAGCAACTATGGCGACCGTCCACCATCCACCTCCTCTTCAACTTGGAGTAGTGGTCCGTCCGGGAGAGTGCTAGATGATAGCATTAATCCTCCCTCTCCACTCTCGAAATTCATGCACCAGCACGCACAGCAGCAGCAACAGCATCCGCCACCAACTCCTGGTGCTGACTATCAGCGACTGGGCACGGCCAGCAGCACTCGAAGCAGCAACAGCAGCTACATGCATCACCAGCCTTACCCGCAGCAGTCATTTCCAGCACAGACACAAACGTCGGGACCTCTGGGCTACCCAGCAGCGGGTCGTGCAACTTTCTCTCGGGGCGGGCTCTCCACTGCGTCCTCGACAGCTTCGTCAAGCCGCAGACAGCCACCAGGCGGACAGTGCCAGTGGACGTTGGGGTGAAATTGCATCCTCTCACATTGCATGCAATGACCGATGTCCGATGTTCACTGAATCAACACCTACAAGGAGTAGTGTAGATGTAGGGCAATACATGTATATGGCAGACATGTACCTTTGGTCCACATCACGTGAGTGTGTGCAACTTGTTCAGCAGCAAATTCCCTGCTTTCCGCGCGCACTTCGCCTTGGAGACCGTGCCCAGCTCGGGAAATACTCCTGCGGCCACTTGCACC